>MU188467.1:31477-62176 GCA_016904865.1 Pissodes strobi | reverse complement strand
TTTAAGGCAGAATTTAATGCAAACATTTTGGTAAGAAAGTTCGCTTTTTCTTTGGCGGTTTCCGCTATTGAGCCATCATCTTTGGTCAGTGGTGGGATTGACGTCTTTGAGAACGAGTAGTAACCAGTGTAAGCAAACCATTGACGAGACCAAGGAGGGCTTTAGTGAGCAGGTTAAGAACAAGTTTCTCAACTGTCCTAACGGATCAAGATACTTTTGGTCAGTTGCTAAAGCTGTCATTCAGCATTAATTGGATCAGATGTATCATCTTCCATGACCTTCCCGAAGGTAGATCTATACATTTAGCACATAGGCTGACATATTTGTAGTTTTGTTTGTGTTCTCTAGTTTTTTTTTTTTAATAAGTTGATGTTCGTTTGAAATTTTTTTTCTGCCACTTCCAGCCCTCCTATCCAATGATACATTTAGTTATGAGGCTTTGCATAGTGCTTCTAGGTTTCCTTCTTCCTTCTTCCAATAAAGCAATTAATGTCGCCTTCTCAAGTTGATTCAGGTTCTGGTGTCATATAAGCACCGTCGATTTTGAAGTTTTTTTTTGGGTTCTATGGAAAGATTACATCAAATGGGACACATTAACGCAAAAAATTTGCGGATGAAGCACATTTTCGCAAAATAAATTGAAAATAAAAATTAAAATTTAACCTACATTTTTTCCTAATAAACACAATTCCAGTACACTTTGTCCTGAGGTATGGTCGCAGAAGGTTAATAATAACATAATATAAAGCTTCTTTTCTTAAAAATTGCAAAATAAAACTGTTTTTTGTACTTTAAAACGATAATATAATATTTATGAGATAAACGTCAACACGACTATTTCTTAAACTATGACTGTTGGCTTAGCCAAGGCCACCTATTGTAGTATAGGTGGCCTTGGCTTAGCACGGCTTGGCTGTCTGTTGTACGGGTAGATGTTGCCAAGTGTAATTTCTATTTGGTTCTAAAATATAACAGCCTCGTGTTGAATATGTTTCAAAAGTACTGTGAGATGAAAACTTCTTATAAATAATGATTCTTAATGGCTTTGTTTAATAAAATAACAATATATGATTTACTAGAATTAGATGTTACGCTAGAAGTGGGTCACTTTAAATAATAAGTCATATAAACTAATTTATTTAGTCTATTGAAATATATACACATTTAAATGGTCATTTGGATTAGTTTAAGAGAGTATCACGCGTAGTGCATTTGTTTTGTTACTTTGGGCTAATTTTGATTTTGTGATGGACGGGGTTGGTCAAGAGCGTAGAGCGCTCGTCGCAATGCGCTTGTTTGGCTAATTAAAGTTAGTTTCGATTATTTTTGCTTCATCTGGAATACGGAAGACAAGCGCGCGTTACATAGGGTTAGTCTGGATTAGTTTTGTTTAGTATGGGGCTAGTTTTGGTTAGTCTGGGTTGGTTTTGCTTAGTTTGGGATGGCGAAGAGACAAGCGCGCGTAGCGCGTTTGTCTCTTTACCTTGGTTAATTAGGGTTAGTCTAGGTTAGTCTTGGTTAGTTTGGATTAGTGTGGGTTGGTTTTGGTTAGTTTGGGTTAGTGTTGGTTATTTTGGGTTAGCTGTGGTTGATTTACTGGCGTGCGTAGCGCGCTTGTCTTTTAAAATCATTTCATTTTATGACAAATGTACTTGGTCTAGGACATTTACTGGTAAATGGACAAATTGAGTCATCTGTGTACCATAAGTAAACTTTTATTACTTATATGTATATACATGAATGGCTAAACAGCCAGGGTTAGTTTTGCTTAGTATGGTACTTTTATGTGGTAAAAATTGTTCAGTCATACCTCAGCAATAGAAAAATTATCGCCCCAAATAACAACATGTTTGAAATGACTTGTGGAGTCCCTCAAGGCTCCATTCTAGGACCAATACTATGGAATATTCTATACAACCAGGTGCTTTGTTTGAAAACAGAAAACGGAGTGAACCTGGTGGCATATGCAGACGATTTGGCCATAGTCGTAACGGCCAAAACTACCTCTAGTCTAGAGGACAAAGCTGAATACGCTGTGAAACAAGTAGTCGAACACCTAGAAGACATGGGCATAACAGTGGCAAAGGAAAAAACTGAGACAATCTTATTATTGAGCAAGAGAAGAATAAGCCACTTACAAATAAACATCCAAGGAACAATGGTAACAACGTCGCAGTGGGTGAAGTATCTGGGAGTCACCTTGGACAAAAACCTACGCATGACAACGCACATAAAAAAGATAGTCGATAAGGGGTGCCAGATGATGAATCTCCTATTAAGATTAATGCCAAGAACAGGGGGACCAAAGACAAGGAAAAGAAGGATAATCGCCTGCACTGTGACATCAGCGATCCTGTATGCCGCACCAGCATGGAGCCACGCACTTAAATTCAAACACTATCGAGACCTCTTGAGCAGAGTCAATAGGAAATTATCAATAGGCATAACTACAGCATACAGAACAGTAAGCACAACTGCAGCGGAGGTCCTGGCTGGATTACCTCCAATTGACCTCTTGGTCAAAGAGAGAGAAAAAATACACCAAAACGGGAAAGAATACAGGGCTGAAGCAAGAACAGAAGTAATGAATGAATGGCAGGAAAGATGGCAAATGTATAATGGCTGGGCAAAGACGTTCATAAAAGACGTCGAACAGTGGACCACAAGAAAATATGGGGAGCTGGATTATTACACAACACAAGCTTTAACAGGACATGGAACTTTTGGCACATTTCTAAAGGACATAAAGAAGCAGGAAAACGATGAGTGTTGGTATTGCCAAGACAGGGACACACCTGGTCATACAATATTCTACTGTCATAAGTTCGAGGGAATTAGAGATACGGCCGCAGAAGCATGCGGAATAAGGTTGAACGAAGAAAACATCGCTGAATTACTGCTAACCAACGAAAAGCACTGGGTATCGATTATGGAAATGCTGAAAAGTATAATGAAGGAGAAGGGCGAGGAAGAGAAAAGACGAGAGAGAGAAGAGAAAAATAGGGAACAGTACTAAGCGCAGACACAAATTGGACATTCGCTATCACCTAGCGAAGTTTTCCCCTGACGTAATGCCTGCGGGCGGTTTCCAGGGAGCGAAAAAATGAGGAGTTTTTTTTTAGTTGGTAGGCAAAGGGACCACTCTTTGAATCCAACACTACCCGGGCTGTAGAAGATCAAGCCAAGACAATGAAATTTCTCCCCCAATCAATAACGGCCGGGTGTCTTTGGAAGATTTCTTTCTCCTCAAAAAAAAAAAAAAAGGGTTACTTTTGGTCAATCTGGGTTAGTTTACGTTAGTCTGGACTAGTTTTGGTTAGTTTGCATTAGTCTGAATTAGTTTTGGTTAGTTTGGGTTAGTTAAGAGAAAAATGGGAGCTTATTTGGTTAGTCTGAGGCATATAAGGAACAAGCGCGGGGTGCGCGCTTGTTTAGTTACTTTCACAAGTTATTATTCTACTTTATGAAACATATATGCTCCTGGACTTGGCAATTTCTTTATTTGAAAATCAAGAAGGTTAGCCAAGTCTGACAACATTGCAAGTAAATTGTCATCAATAACGTCATATTGGGAGAGTTTTCGCAATTAAATGTCACTCATTTATAAAATTTCTTTTTCAATTTTTGGCGTCATGTTCCATTTGATGTAATCTTTCCATTGAACCCAAAAAAAAATCTTTAAAATCGACAGTGCTTATACGACACCAGACCCTTGATTCATGTTCACAAACTTTGTTAAAATGAAATAAGATCACTCAATCACAATTTTCTTGAATCATGTTGTTTAGGGAAAAAATAAGGTAAATATTTACTTTGAGTACTTTTCGAATTTTACAAAAAATGTTTATGTGACCTGTAGAAGACATTATTAGAAGTGTTTTGTGACACTTTACATATTGCGCAAAACACTTTTGACGCCAAAAATTGAAAAATAAAAATCACAAATGAGGCCGTTTAGTAAGACATTTAAACGCGAAAACTCTCCCAATTTGAGGCAGTGTTGCCAACCATAAATCAGAAAAATCCGTAACAGAGTCCTCAAAATTTCCGTGTTTTTCCGTGTCCCTGAAATGTAGCTTAAAAAAGGTTACTGTAAACGTAAAATCAATTGTATATCGAAGAGTTAAGCTGTTGGAAGAAAGATGGCACTGAGTTGAAATGTTCAACTAGAAAATAAATAGAATATGACGTCATACATGCACCACTCCGGATTTTTCATGGTGGTAATTAAGATAAAATAATTCAATAGTTGCTTACCACCTTACGACGCTTAAAATGAGAAGCAGATAAAGTCTTCTTATTTAATCCATTTATTCGAAACAAGCATAAAATAATTCTTCTTTTTACAAATAATCAACTTAAGATAACCCAAAGACAATGCCGAATCCCTCTTCACCATTTTTTGAGATTGATTTGACTGGCTTAAATAGAGCACAATATATTTTTTTACCACTTATGAAGCCAGCAAACTTCCATTAATGGTACTAGTGATTAAACAATTTCGTTGTTTTGATTTGATTCATATGTTAAAATTATGGGCGCCGTCAGAACAAATTTCAGGAGGGGGGGGGGGGGGGGGGGGTTTGGTCAAGAAAAATAACCTGTAGATAGTTTTTTTCTAAATTTTAATGAGTTTGAAATGTATTTTTATATTATGCATTATTTTAATACTTTAGGCAACTGCCCCTCGTACCGGCGCTCATGGTGAAATTACTTTCGCTGACTTTCGCATTGAGCGTTTGACCCAAAGCCCAAAATTGTCAGTGGTCGTCAATATTTTGAAATTTCGATTTTTCATCTTGCATCTTTGAAACTAAAGAGACCAGTTGATTGGCACATCTATTCTTAGGATTGAATAATATCTATATGAAATATCGATTAAATTTAAGCGAATTATATTAAAATGGACATATGACACATAAATATAATAACGCCAAATCTTCTGTAAAAAATCCGTGTTTTCATTGCACGGAACCCAATAAAATCCCTGAAAACACGGAAGTTTCCGTGTCGTTGGCAACACTGATTTGACGTTAATGATGAAAATTTACTTACAATGTTGTCACACTTGACTAACATTCTTAATTTTCAAGTAGATAAATGTCCCAGGTCAGGTGCATCGAAAATCAATTATTGAAATTAATGAATGGTTTACTCTAAGGTGGGTATAATTATTGTGATTCAAAGAAACATATGCCCGCCAACAGTCACTGTAAACCGTGGTGCCAGAAAATCCGTTTGGTTCTCCGTTCGATCCCCCCAAAAATCCATTGCCCCTCCAAATATCTACCCCGGTTATATATTTTCTTTTCCAATTTTCGCCTCGTCAATTTGTACAATAATTCCTTCGCCTTCAATGAACTCACTGTGTCTTCATTACCCAAACGAAGCAAAACCAACCGAAACTAACCAAAACTAACCCAAACTAACCAAAACCAACCCAAACTAACCCAGACTAAGCCTAATAGTAATAGTATCCCAGACTAAGCAAAACCAACCCAAACTAACCAAAACTAACCCAGACTAACACTAATTAATCAAAGTACAGTCATCTTCATTACCCAAACGAAGCAAAACCAACCAAAACTAACCCAAACTAACCCGGACTAACCCTAATTAAACAAAGTAAAGATGCAAGCGCGCCACGCGCGCTTGTCTCTTCACTAACCCAAGCTAAGCAAAACCAACCCAAACTAACCAACACTAACCCAAACTAACCCAAACTAATCAAAACTAACCTAAACTAACCAAAACTAACCCAAACTAAGCAAAGTAAAGAGACAAGCGCGCGTGCGCGCTTGTCTCTTCACTAACCCAAACTAAGCAAAACCAACCCAGACTAACCTAAACCAACCCTAATTAACAACAAAAGAAGAGCGCTACCTTGATGTCTTCGGTATCTCAGATTAAGCAAAAATAATCGAAAGTAACTTTAATTAACCACAAACAAGAGCATCGAGACGAGCGCGCTTTGCGCTTGACCAACCCCGCCTAACACAAAACCATTATTAACCCAAATTAACAAAACGAGCGCGCTACGCGTGGTATTCTCTTATCTAATCCAAGTGAACCAAACAAGGGCGCATTTGTTTCTCTCTTTTGCATCTCAAACTAGCGAATTATTATTATTATTTATTATTTTAATAAACACAAAGTACTTCTGAATCACCATATATCTATAAAGTGTTGGTTGACTGTCTCCAACAAGATACCGTATTTTAGAGCCGAACAAAAATTACACTTGGCAACACCTATGCGTAGAATGACAGCTGATTGAAACGCTGAAAGCATTTTGACGTTTGCGACAGAAATTTTATCGTTTTATAATGCCGAAGAAAACAGTTATATTTGGGGTTTTTAAGAAAAGAAGCTGGTAAAAAGTTTTTTTGAGACTACTATTACTTATTCTTATTTCGCTATTACGTCTGCCCGAAGCTTTTGCTTTTTGCTTGCACTTTGCAGATCCGTTTGGACCGTTGTGTGCGTGAAGAAAGGTGAAATAACGAGTGTGCGAGAGCGAGATAGTATAAGTTTGGAACATAATACAACTGCAGTTTGTAAACTTTGTTATTTTTTTCTGATAAGTAGAAACATTTGCGCAACATTTAATGTGTGGGAGATGGTAAGGGAAGTAACGTAGAATATGTCAATATTGTTATTTTTGTGGTAACCAATAAGTGCGCAAAGTAAATATTGACCAAAAATAATTCTGGCTTGCTTATGTTCATCAGTTAGCTTCATTTATCTGGCTGCTACACAAATTTTTAAAGCAGATGTTTTTATTCTGCGGTATGCCGTAATTCTGGACCCTGGAAAATGAGTTTGCTCTATAGCCCGTTGTCCTGTAAATATTGGATCAGAGCATTATCTTGGTCTTCCGTTGAAATTCTTGTTTTCCTCCTGCCTTCTTTTTTTCTAAAGTCCCTCCTCTTTGTCACCTATGTTTTATTTTTAATATTGTGTTTTTGCTTGTATGCATAATATAAGCAACGTCTCTAATATGTTAGTTTGGGTTGGTCTCTAATAGGTTAGTTGTATATAAGCAGTCATTTTTGCTCTCTGAACTAAATTCATTTGAGGCATATTGATTTCTATTATGACTTTGATTGATAGCCAATGTCAGTAAAAAAAAATAATAACCTATTTCAACAAGCCTGATTTACAAGATGTTAGAATCGGTTCAGTAATCACAACTGTACATATTCTACATCAGGAGCAAAATTCCCCCTTTTCATAGATTATTCTTTAAGCACACAATTATACAAAATTTCAGCAGCACAACTAGGATGGCAAAGTCTATACGAAGTCAGTGTAAACGGCTAAGAAATTGGGGTATGATCAATTTCCTATAGATTTGCATTGAAATGCATGAAATCAAAATCAAAATCCTTATTGACGGCTCCTCATAGATAGTCTACTTTGATTTGAGAAGTCTGTCCGCACAAAATGTGGGCGGTATTAGGAAACTAGCGAATTTGATTGGTTTCTGCGAAATTACTTAATTGTTTTTAGAGTTGGAGTATTTAAATCGTATGATTTTAACGACACTCAGTGCTGTATTGCGTGGTTTCGGTTTACGTGTTTTGACAAGTTAGTTTTGCCAGTATTTGCTTTGTACTTTGTTGTTGTTTTTGTGATTGTTGTTGGTGTATGTATTTTACGTCTCTTTTTATTACATAACTTTGTTGTTCTTGGAAATCAATATTTAGCTAATCAAAATGGGGTTCTTTCGATATTTCTGATGGTGAATCGAAATCTGAAAATCCCAAAACCAATGCCGTTGCAGAGCTTTTAACGGTAAGAATACCTACGCAAAATTCAGGAATATCGCCAAGCAAAAATGTATTTAGATGAAACATGGTTTTATACACATGACGTAGTTGAGTATGGTTGAGTAAATGATAGCAGTAATCGTAAATTAAATAGGCCTTGTTGTGATTATCTGCATGCAGGAAGTGATAAGGGCTTTGTATCCTGTAACGTGCTGCGATTACATACGATAACCCATATAAGATAACGTGGTTTTCTGGACTAAATGGCGAAGGCTCTAAATATAAATTGACGTGGGACGACTATGGAATGACATATTTCTGGGGAAGAAATAATCAAACATCATATTATTTATTGAAATAGACTACAAAAATTATATAAACATCACGGAAAGGCATGGAACCTAATCCATTAAACTAGGTATTTTAAAGCAAATATTTCACACTTATGTCTATATATATCTAATAACAAATACAAATGCCTTCATATGAACGGATTAACTTTAACTATTGGTGATTGCCCCTTGGTTTTATCTTATTATGCTGTCCTTCTAAATGAAGAAGAAGGAACCTTTTGTTTAATCCATTGGCTTGTTTTCATTCTCTCAGTTTTATAACATACCTTCGACTTCGATAATTATGATTCTTAATTGCTGATTCGAGATATTTTGGAAATCTAGAATGTAATTTCGCCTTTCTGGAAGGGTTGTGTCTAGAAGAAAACTATAGCGATAGGTTGTTTACAGATTAGCAGAGGAATTGAAATTTGGGAGGTAGTGCATGCACGAGTTATATTTTAAAGTTATCTAGGGAGTTCTAACACTGAAATTAGAACTTACTTTTTGTACATTTGATGGTCATTCTGTAGTAATTTTCTCGTTGATTTATGCTTGGTAATCCATTGTTTTACTTACGTGATTACAGAATATTTTCATTTTGGGAATGAAACAATGACGTTGGTTGGAAGTATGACATGTCACTTCGGATTCGGACCATAGACTCATAGATGATCGGTGGAAGCCGCATCGACTCGGTCAATCGATATCGACCCGAGAACCACTCTAATTCGCGTTGCTTTTACTGTAGGATTTTGCTATCATACGCTTGAATTTGCTGACTATATTGGATGGTATCAATGTTTAGCACTGTAGGCTTGTATATTGATGGAGTATTCCACTGATTATCCGTTATTAATGTTCGATAATATTTCTGCTCGGAGTGGATCCGGTCCTACGACAAGGAAATTGTTCTATGTTTCATATAGTCTGTGGGGGTAATTTTGGAGGTATAATTCACAGCTTTCTGGACAAGCGCGTGGTCTTCACGGTCGACACGGTTGCCAAGTTAATACCTTATTTGGCATAATGCTATTAGTGGCGTGTGTTGACTGTAATAATTATGGACTGCCGCATAACGTGTGGGTTATGTATTCCCGCTAAGCATTTGAAAAGTAAGTTTTAAATGATTCAAATCATTTCAATAGTGATTTATTACTATATCGCATTGATTTGGGGAATCCGGTAGTATGACATCATAACTTTCTGGTACTTTGTCACAAATATGGACGCTCTTAGCAGCATAGCATGTTGGGCCGGCGCGATGATGATTCTGCTAGCCTCGTCATTTTCGGAGCAAGCCAATTTAGTCTTTATGGGATCTTGAAGGAACCATTAGGTTTTAGTGCGTGGCTTTCGAAATTGGGAATTTTCGTTGAGATACTGATTTTTAGTGTGAAATATACATTGCCCCAGTTAGGGGATTATTCAACGAAGCCCTTGAGCAGGATTGTGGTCGTCGATAGTTTCTCGTCTAATGGGTGATTGTAGATGAAGGAAGATTTGACTTTCGAGAGCTGCCACACACTTGAACCCCGTTTAACATCTAAAGGTATGTTGTTTGAGTAATTTTGGGACAGGTATTGTTTTGACCTGTTTTGTTGAGGTTCCGTACCTGTTTCCTTCATATTTTGGCTTGATCACCGTTCTAATTTGCCCTATTTGTTTCAGGTATTTTTTGGACTTTTTATTTTTGGATCTGTCTGGATTTTTGTATTTCTTTGGGTTTTCCTTTTACGTTCCGGTTTCCTTCCTGGGTTTCCAGACTGCATACTAAAACTCCTCCGAACTACACGTGGTTTCGGAGTAACCATCAAGTTAACTGCGTGACTCGCTGTCTGATCCAAGCCTCAACGCTTACGGAGTGTGTCTTCTCGACCTTGACGCTCCAGTGATTCGACGAACACCTGGATCCTGGATGAACTCACTGTTGGCTTGATAACGTATCAGATAAGTCTCAAATTAGGATATTATCTAGTGTATTTTGGAAGTTTTATTTTATTTTATTTTATTTTATTATTGTGTTTTATTTTATTGGTGATTTAGAGCTACTTAAATTAAAGTTTAGGGTGAATATATTCAATGATCGAAGTGATTAAAGAGGGTTGCTTGGCTACAATATAGCTACCTTCGAGTTATTCGGGAGTAACTGGGATTATTCTCAATAGTTACCATAGGTATACTGTAATATCTAGCTAATCCGGATAGTATTGGCGTGTTATTAATTAATTTCATCGTATTCTTGATTGCGTGTTTTACTTCTTTTCAGCGTCGTATGATATAAATATTTTTGAAACTGTTTGCATATAAACATAGCATATCGACTCGTAATCATATAGATACCTCTGGTACGGATACTATTTAATAGGAGAACATTTTACTCACATTAATCTCTAGTATACTTGAACTAGATCTGAATCCGTGAAAGTATTTATAAGTGCTAGCTCTGGAATCTCACTGAAAATCCAGCATCAGGGCATGGCGATAAGTTAACCGCGTGGAGCTCAGGCATTATAACTCACCACCACCCTTCTCCACTGTCTAAAAGCTGGGGGCCGCCAATGTTCCTGCACTAAAGGCTGTACCACCGATTGTGAACTTGGAGATTTTTGTGAACTTGGAGATTATTGTGAACTTGGAGATTATTGTGAACTTGTAGATTTATGTAAATTAGGTTTGAATTTGTGTGGGAACTGAGCGTTACAACCCAATGCTTTGTTATGGTCTACTAACACACTCTTCGGCTGATTATCATAAATACATGACAGCCAGTTTATTTGAAAAGTGGTTTACCGAACAATTGCTGCCGAATATTCCCCCAAATTCCGTTATTGTAATGGACAATGCATCGTATCATTCCCGCCATTATTGCAAAGTTCCCAAAAGCAGTAATAAAAAGGACGATATTCTCAAATTCATGGAGAGCAAAAATATGGAAATTTCTCAAAAGGCGACAAAAAAGTGGAAGCTATTAAAAAAGAGCTTTACAAAAGAATATGTCATTGACAAATTATGTGAAGCCCCTGGCCATACTATTTTACGGCTTCCCCCCTATTACTACGTATTAATCCGATTGAGACGATCAAGAAAAAGCTTAGAAAATATAATCAATCGCCAACTAACACTGATTTTGTACTAGGAAATATAAGGACAGTAATTGATGTAGTAAACGCAAGTGGCATTGAATGAACTGACTTTTCATGATTTTCTCAGGTGAGAGATGCAAAATCATATAATCCTATTTTTTCTTATTAACTTTTTATGAATGCTGACATAAAAAAAGGCACGTTTAAAACCCAATTATGCTAGCAATCACGCAAACCTTGTTTAAAGTATTATGTATTACACCTGTGTATAATTATGAAAAATATAATTAATTCAATATTTTTCCATTTCTATCGTCGCACGCCTATGCCGAATTATTCAAAGGAAATGCCGGTTGTCAATCGAGTTTTGATTTATTGCTGTTTACATTGACTTCGTATAGACTTTAGCTTGATCCACACTCTATGCGATCCAATGAAAATGTCACACACTTTTTGCTGGAAACATCGAACTTTTTCTAATTTTTTAGGTTTTCAGCTTCGTTATGATCACTAAACTAGTACTTGTACCATTTCCACTCTGCGGCTAGAGCCGAAGAGACCTTATTGAAAAAGTTAGATCTGGGGTGGAGGAAAATTTAAAAATTTGTCTGACAAACATGAATTCTCCACAATAATATAGGACATAACTATAATGCAAATAACATTATTGCTGTTTAACATTTAAATAAATAAAATCAATATCGTATAAGTTTGCTATTTTCATGGCACTAGAAGTTTTACGTAGTTCGTCATGATACCAATGGTGGAATAATTTCCGCCCGCTAAATTTAAACCATACACAACTGAGATAGGAGATAGGTTTTTCCGCTTCGTGTATGCTGCCCGCTTATTTCGCGAAATATTCTCCATCAACATACAATTTTATAACGTTAATTTCCTCTTAAATTCAACTATTAAATATCATTGGCTGACATGAGATTTTAATAAATTGCGTAAATTTCCTTTATATAACTAATATTAGTTCCAGAAAATCATTATCAATTTATTTATGGTTCTCAGGGTTTATAATAATATTATACAGACTAGAAATAGGCATTATTTTTAAAATAAATAAATAAAAAAAAATAAAAAATCATTTAGAAGGAAAGACTTAGAGGAAGGAGCAATTTTTCGCTGATAAGGTTTTAAAAGTGACCGAATGAAGTTTTTTTCGACCACTTTTAATAAATCTTCAGGCAGTATTTCATTAATTTTTGTTTTGTTTCCGTTTTTTTAAAGTTTAGATTAGTTATTATATTATAATATATATTATAATTAACATTTTTCTAATTTAATAGGATCTAAAATGTATCACTTTTACTTCAAGTGCGTTTACTCAATTTTTGAAATTATTTACCGAAAAATATTTACAACGAAAATTGTAATACGTATCCTTTATTTAAAAATCTTTTTTTTTATTTGCACAGACCTACCCTCTAATTTTTTTTAGAAACACATTTTATTAATTTTTGACCGATTTGTTAGGCTTATTATTGTCGTTGCTCTAATATTATAATTAATATCTTATAACTTATAATGTCAAATACCGGTTTTTTCATAATTTTTAATATAGTTTTTTAGAAGGAAGACAAGAAAAACGAAGAATTATTTTTTTAAAATGCGATTTTAAATTAAAAATGTTATGACATTTAAACGTGTTTTTCAAATTTCCTAATAAAATTAAAATATTTAAATACATTTTTTGACACTATTTCACTAATTAATATTATTTTAATTTTTCCCTAAATTTTAGTTTAGTTATTATGTTATTATTATACGTTTTTATATTTTAATTAGTATCTTTATAATTTAAGAAGCTGCAAAATGTATCACTTTTCACTTCCTGCGAGTCGTTTTCTTCAATTTTCAAAATTATTTACCCACCAATATTAACAGCGAAAATTGGAATACGTATTCATTTTATTTTATTTAAAAAATCATAATTTTTTTATTTGTATAAATTTTCTTTATTATCCCAATTTTTTTTTAGAAACACATTTTATTTATTTTTTACAGATTTATTAGTCTTATTATCGTTGCTCTAATATTATAATTAATATCTTATAGCTTATAATGTTAAATGCGGCTTTCTAATTAAATAAGATGTTAAACTTGGTATTTTTTTCATAATTTTTAATGTAGCTTGATGTTTAGAAGGAAAACACGAAAAAAGTAGAATGTCATTTTATTTAAAATTTATTTAAAATTCTTTTGCTTTTGTTTGTATAGTTTCTCATTATTATCTCAATTTTTTTAGGAACACATTACTTTCAAGTTTCAAGTAAATTTTCAAGCAGAATTTCAGTGATTTTTATTAATTTGTTTTTTTTTATTTTTAAATTTTAGTTATTATATAGAAAATTGCAATTAATATCTTTCTAATTTAATAGGATGTAAATGTGTCACTTTAATTATTTATTTATAGTGCGATTTTTAAATAAATTTATTACGGCCCTTTAATTAGTACTTTTAAGTAAATCTTCAGGCAGTATTTCTCTAATTTTTATTAATTTGTATTGTTTTTACTTTTAAGTGTCATTATATTGTAATTAATTATTATATTGATATTAATATATTTCAAATTTAATAGGATATAAAATGTATCACTTCAATTAAAGTGCGTTTCTTAAATATTATGGCACTCTAAATGCTTTTTCTAATTTCTAATAAAATTTTAAAATACATTTTCAGGCAGTAGGTATTTCACTAATTTTTATTAATTTTTATTGTTTTTATTTTCAAATTTTAGTTTAGTTTTTATATTGTAATTAGTTATTTTTTTGTAATTAATACCTTTCTAATTTAATAGGATATAAACTGTATTATTTTTAATATTTATTTATATTAAAAATACATATTATAGTACTTTATATGCTTTTTCTAATTTTCTAATAAAATTTGAACTTTTAAGTAAATCCTCAGGCAGTATTTCACATATTTTTAATAATTTGTATTTTTAAATGTTATTATATTGTAATTTGATATTACATATATTGTAATAATGTAATTAATATATTTTGTAAAATGTATCACTTTACTTTAAATGCTTTTTCTAATAATTTTTTGTTAAAATTAAAACTTTTAAGTACCTAAATATTCAGGCAGTATTTGACTAATTTGTATTGTTTCTATTTTTAAATGTTATTATAATGTAATTAGATATTATCTTGTAATTAATATCATTCTAATTTAATAGGGTGTGAAATGTATCACTTTTATTTTTAATTTACATTGTGATTTTTAAATTGAATATATTATGGTACTTTAAATGCTTTTTCTAATAATTTTCTGATACAATTATTAAAACTTTTAAGTAAATCTTCAGGCAGTAATTCACAAATTTTTATTAATTTGTATTGTTTCTACTTTTAAAAGTTATTATATTGTAATTAGTTATTATATTGTAATTAATATCATTATAGATTAATAGGGTGTGAAATGTATCACTTTAATTATTTATTTAAAGTGCGATTTTTAAATTAAAAATATTATGGCACTTTAAAAGCTTTTCCTTATTTCCTATTAAAATTAAAACATTTAAGCAAGTCTTCAGACAGTATTTTACGAATTTTTATTAATTTGTTTTGTTTCTATATTAAAATGTTATTATATTGTAATTAGTTGTTATATTGTAATTAATATCATTCTAATTTAATAGGGTGTAAAAATCGTTTATTTAAGGCGCGTTTTTTAAATTAGAGTTATTATGGCATTTTAAATGCTTTTCTAATTTTCTAATAAAATAAAAATTTAAAAATGAATTTTCAGGCAGTATTTCACTAATTTTTTTTAATTTGTTTGTTTTTATTTTCTAATTTTAGTTGAGTTATGATATTGAAATTAGATATTTTATTGTATTTAATATCTTTCTAATTTAATAGGATATAAAATATATTAATTGAATTATTTATTTAAATTGCGATTTTTAAAGTATACGCATTATGGCACTTTAAATGATTTTCCTAATTTTCTAATAAAATTAAAACTAAGTAGTCTTCAGTATTTCACGAATTTTTATTATAATTCTTTTATTATGTTATTATATTGTAAGTAATTATTATATTGTAATTAATATAATTTTAATTTAAGAAGATCTAAAATGTGTTACTTGCATTATTAACCTAAAGTGCGATTTTTAAATTAAAAATATTATGGCACTTTAAATGCTTTTTCTAATTTTCTAATAAAATTAAAATTTTAAAATAAATTTTCAGGTAGTACTACGCTAATTTGTATTAATTTGTAATGTTTTTAATTTCAAATTTTAGATAAGTTGTTATATTGTAATTAGTTATTATACTGTAATTAATATTTTTCTAATTTAATAGGGTGTAAATACAGGGTGCTACAAATTCGAGTGCATGCATGGGGATCTCGGGAACCGTAAGAGATACGAAGTCGGTTAAATTAAGGCAAAGTTGTGAAATTTGATGCCCAACAAGATGCCGTTTTGAAATTTGAAAAATTCCGAATAGTTCCGGAGATATTCGTAAAAAACCGAAAAGCGGCTATTTTATTTTTATTTTTTCCTGACTTTATTTAAAGAGAAAATGTAACATAAATTTAACATTATTATTGCCACTTTTTCCCCTTTATAAAATGGCGGTATCAAATTTTAAATCTGACGTTTCGTGTCCGGGCCCCCATTATCAACTTCACTTTTTTTAAATACGGACCTGGATTTTTATTTCATTTTTTAGAAGCCTTTGGTACTTCCAAAACCAACGATGTATTACACTTGTCCAATAGCGGTAACAAATATTCTCATAAGTGAAATCGGGTCAGAAAAGATCGCCTTATCTCTGTCTAACACATTATCTCTTATGGAAAAATCTAGACTTGTTGATATATTGATAAATGTGATACATGGTTGGTTTTGGGAGACCAAAGGCTTTTAAAAAATTAAATAAAAAATCCAGGTCCGTATTTAAAAATATAAAGTTGATGATGGGGGCCCGAACACGAAACGTCTGATTAAAAATTCGATACTGCCATTTCATAAAGGGGAAAAAGTGGCAATAATAATGCTATATTTATGTTATATTATCTCTTTGAATAAAGTCAGGAAAAAATAAAAATAAAATAGCCGCTTTTCGTTTTTTGACGAATATCTCCGGAACTATTCGGAATTTTTCATATTTCAAAACTGCATCTTGTTGGGCATCAAATTGCACAACTTTGCTTCAATTTAACCGACTTCGTATCTCTTACGGTTCCCGAGATCCCCATGAATGCACTCGAATTTGTAGCACCCTATATATATCACTATAATTATTTAAAGTGCATTTTTTAAATTAAAAATATTATGGCACTTGAAATGTTTGTTCTAATTTTGTAATAAACTTTAAATTTTAAAATCAAGTTTCACACAGTATTTCAATAATTTGTTTAATTCGTATTGTTTTTATTTTTCAATTTTAGTTTAGTTATTTCATTGTAATCTATCTTTAATTATTTATTTAAATTACGGTTTTAAAATTAAAAATATTACGGCACTGTTTTTTCCAATAAAATTAAAACGTTTAAGTAAATTGTGAGATAGTATTTCACGAATTTTAACAAATTTTAATTTACATTGTTTTTATTTCAAAATTTTATATTGCAATTAGTTATTATAATGTAATTAATATGATGCTAATTTAATAGGGTGTAAAATGTATCACTTCAATTATTTATTTCCAGGGTGATTTTTAAATTAAAAATATTATGGCACTTTAAATGCTTTTTCTAATTTCCTAAAAAATTAATTAATAAAAACTAAATTTCCAGGCAGTATTTCACTAATTTTTATTAATTTGTATTGTTTTTTATTTGGAAATTTTGGCTTGGTTATTATATTGTAATTAGTATTTTTATTGTAATTAATATCTTTCTAATGTGATAGATATAAAATGTACTTTAATTATTTATTTAAAATGCGATTTTAAATTTAAAAATATAAAGACACTTTACATTTTTTTAATTTTCCAAAAAAATTAAAACATCTAAATATATATATTTTTATTATTTTAGTTTAGATATTATATTGTAGTTACTTACTTTATTGTAATTAATATATTTCAAATTTAATAGGATGTTAACTGATTGCTTTAATGTTGTAATTCAAATCTCATAATGTTTTTTCTTAATTCTTAATATTACTTACTTAAAAAATGCACAGTGAAAATTGCGGAATGCACGTTATTTGAAATGTAGCTAAAGCTAAATCATAAAAAACATAATTCAGAAAAATGAAATTTGAAATAAAAATATTAATATCAATATTAAAGAGAAACAAGACTAAAAATACAGCTAACAACCGTACTAAAATAAAAACGCAACAAAAAAAGGTAACTAAAGGTATTTTTCTGACACATTGAGTAAAAATGTCATAGAAAATAAATTTGGACGATAAAGCAAAGAAAATTAAAACCACAATCCTTAAGCAAAATATATTTTTATATTAAATAAAATAAATTAGCATTACAATTTTCGCTGTGAATATTTTTCTATAAATAATTTTGAAAATTGGGCAAAAAATATGTTTTACATCCTATTAATAAAAAACATTACAATATCAAAACAAAAGTATAAATACAAATTAAAATAAAAAAAAAACAAGAAAAATTAAGTTTTATTGAAATGTTCTAATACAATTTTAAAATCGCAATTAAATAACCTTAATTCTTTCGCGCTTCCTTTCCAAAAGACCAATCATGGATGTTGAAATATATCGGCATGATAATACTGATAGTATTGATACAAAAAAAAATAATCTGCCGTCTATATTTGCGTTTATACTTAAACCTACTTTAGATAAGTGCGTCTATATGGCTTATCAAAAAATTATTATCAGCGAGAAAAATGCTCCGTCATCCTAATACTTTTCATCTCGAATAAATTATATAATAACGCAATTTATTTTACGGGATCTCGAAAGGAAAATTTCGAACAGAACCGAATTAGAGCGAACAAATAAATATGTAATTATAAATAGGTGGGGATATTATATTTAAAAGGTACAATTATTTTGTAATCTGTTGTTAATCGCAAAGTAGTATGGACCTAAGCCATATTTTCAGCCTCCTAGCCATGTTGCCAAAGGTTACACAATTTAAAGGATCGTATTAACATGCAGTGATGCCAACGGTACTCGTATAAAAAGTACGCAGTAGTAATTTGGACAATTGGTAGTACCGGAAAAGTGCAACTTATTTTTAAAATATATCCCGTTTAACTAAACCGCTTTGAAAAAGTGCAAAATAAAATCTGAAATTAGGCTCATATTGTTTTAGTTATTAAAAAAAAACGATTAACCTGTTTTCTATTTCTAACCATAAACAAGCCTGTATTGCGTCTCGCTTGCGATTTGGGAGTTGATATCTTTGTATACGAGCCCTTAGTGTAATGTATTTTTAGGGGTGCGTTCAGAATTAGCACTCGAGCTGCCCTTGTTTTTGACATCCTGGAGTATCAAAGCGGGAGCTGTGAACACGTAATAAACGAGCACTAGGGAGCGACAACGAAAAGCAAACACTGGTCAATGGCAAGATCAATAATTATTGTCATACTTGTCAAGTCACTTGTCAAGTTCTTTAATAATTTTCTGAGCGAAAATCGATGTTAAAGCGAAACATGCAGAAAATATTTGCAAATTCTCAGGCTTTTCATACTTCAGCATTTTTACGAGTTTGAATAGATGGCTTTGCTTTTGATGTATTATGGGAAATTTGAAGGAATAGGTCTTTCAATATTTTGATATGACGTTTAGACTTTACATTTAATTGCGTGAAATACAAATACAAATACAAATATATTGATGGCCATTGTGGTTACAAATCATATTGAGTCGTCAATAAAAATGAAATAAAAAATAAAAAAAATAAAAATAAGTTAAAAAGAAATTTAAATAAAGTGAAACTAAATTAACACCTTACGAAAAATAATGAAAAAAAAACAAACAATGAAGAAGCAAATAAAGTACAGCCGATTTAAGGGCCGGTCATGATTTAAAAAATTCAAGTAAAGAACAGACAAAAAATAAAGGTATAAGACAGCAATTGAAAAATGAAACAGTTTAACAAAAATTAGCAAAAAAGAATACCAGTACAATTAGTGACAAATACTGGTACTCCTATTTGAAAACAGTTTGAAGCAGGGAAAATTGGTCAGGATGGGAAAATTTGAACATTTTTGGTGATTAGGTGCAGTATCTGTTGGTAAAATTTCACTTTTAGCATATGGGTGCGTATAGTTTTTGTGATTTTATTTCTAACCTCAATATATTTGCCTAAAATCTCATTTAAATTGATGTGAAGCCGGGAAAATGGGTCAAAATTGAACATTTTTTAAGCGGAAGTTGATTTTATGAGACATTTCGAGGTCAAATTATATTTTAAACGGCGAAGTTTATAGCATTAATTTTGTGGTAAGTACATTCAAAATATTTGTTCATATGGAATTTATTCTATTATTTCTTCCATATTTGTATTCTACCCCCATTACAGGCTAACCCAAACTAATCCACTAACTAAGCGTTTTAAATATCGTACAGAACCAGGCCGGAGCATCCATGACGTCATAGATATAACATATTTTCTATTTGCGAAGCGTCGATTCTGGACGCACCCCTGAGCTCATAAAGCAGTCCAAAACCATAAATAATGTCACATTGGCTATGCGTATGTTTTTGCATTGCATACTTTAAAGAAACAAATCCATTTAAATATACTTAAGTATGCAGTAATTGCTCGATAATCCGTGCAGGCATATAAATTTGTCTATTTAGATGTGTAGATTTCGTTGACTGAAGTGCAGGGCTAAATGAATAAGTTTTTGAGGCAAGTTCGACGGCTTTTCGAATGAGGCCGGTTAATGGTCATCGACGAGCAACCCATGACGTTTAATCGGCGGAGCGTCAATTCTGAACGTACTTATGTACTCGTACGGCTTGGTTCAGTCAGTATCCTTGGTTTATATCTACAGTTTTGCACAATATCCAATCCAGTTTGGAACTAAAATTCATTTAAAGATTAGTATGCAGTAATTGCTCGATAATCCGTTAGTGTAGATTTCGTTGGCTGTAAGTGCAGGGCTAAATGAATAAGTTTTAGAGGCAAGTTTTTCGTGCTAAACCTTATCGGCGGCTTTTTGAACGAGGCCGATTCATGGTCTTCGACGAGCAACCCATGAGGTTTAATCGACGGAGCGTCAATCCTGAACGAACTTATGTACTCGAACTGCTTAAAATCATAGACATCACATTGCCTATTCGCAAGAATACAATTGGTTCAGTCAGTATTCTTGATTTATGTGTACGGTTTTGCACAATATCCAATCCAGCACAAAACTAAAATTCATTTAAAGATTAGTGTGCAGTAATTGCTCGATAATCTGTGCAGTGTATTTAGATGTGTAGATTTCCAAGCGGCGCAATAAAGCAATTACGTAGCGGATTATTGGTTTTATTCCAGATAAAAGGGTATGAACCACCGATCTCCATAACGAATACAGACTTAGGAGTACTTCTTATTTCATACGGTATTGCCAACTGAACATCGTGCAAGTGGGTGCGTTCATAGATGCACTCTGAGTTTGCTCTAATCATAATTAGTTAATGTTAATATTAACATGATGAGGCATTATTTAGTGGTTATTCGTTAATTTGTTATCTTTAACAGCGACCACTGACCAGCCAGCCACGAGCGGCTAAACCCGTACTCCTGAACCGCGACGTTGCCAAATGGGGATTGTCATGTTGTCAAATTGCCAATTATTGTTGACTTGTCAAATAGTTTCAAGCAATTTCCTAGTAAGAGGGTGGTAGCGCAAAATTAATCAATAAACCGCAAAGTATTTTAGGGCTGGCTTTGTTTTCTATTGACATTATTTAACATGAATATCTAATAATATGTTTCAAATTTGGCAACATCGCGATTTGAATGTACGTATTTAACCGCTCCTCCTCCAGTCAAGCATTTATTAGTAAAGTTAGGTTATAAAGTGTCGTTACAGGACAGGTTACCGATCATAGTGAGTTCAACTGTGGATGAGAGAACATCTACGGGAGAAGATTAGCGCTTAATAGTGCGACTTTAGATTTCCCTAGTGGAAACGAGTGACTTAGGTCAAGTACAGTGACGACAAGTGCCGTGCCAGGCGAAAATACAGAAAACCACGACGGAGGATTAAGGCCCGAGTGAAGTTCAAGAAGATATGTAACCCCTTGCTGCCAGAGCAAGGGGTGCAGATTAGACGGAGCATTGCTCAGGCAATAGCCTTCCAGAGGACAAGGAACGAATATGGTCAGGAAGAATCAGGTGAGTGACAAAACTTTAATATTTAGCAACGAACATTTTTTAAAAGTAGAGATAGATTCAAGTATCTTAAGACAGAGTAGCGCCAACCCTATGGCTGGCATTAGTGTTAGTGATAATGAATTCCCGGCCTTTCCCTCGTCAAAGGGGGTGCCCAAAGCGCTGGCTTTGACGCAAAGCCACCAGCGATGCGAAGCTCAAAGAATTACTTAGAGCTTATGAAATCCTGATCGAGGACAGGAACCGTGAGAGACGAGAAAAGGAGGAAACTCAAGCGAGACTGGCAAGACTCGAAAAGCTGTTCGAGTCACAAACAAAGAAAGCAGACCCCCCAGCAGTAACCCCACCTGCAGCAGCCCCACCTGCAGCAGACCCCCCTACAGCTGGTCAGCACGAAACCAGGAAACGGCAGGCTAGGAGCCGCGACAGCTCCGAGGAGCGTGAAACGAGTCAGCCGCCTAAAAGGACGCACCAAGAAGCGTCAAAGAACACTTCAGACGAGATGGAAGTAGCAACGGAGGAGCAGACCTCATCCTACGCTAGCCTAGCTAAGAAACCAGCGGCCAAGGACATCATCCCCCCTATCACCGTAGAGGGGAACGAAGACTGGAGGCAACTCCTACAAACCTTGCAGGCAAAGAATATTGAGATCCACTATGCTAAGACGAGGGGACAAAACATGCAGGTCTATACAAAGACCATTGCGGACTACAGGGCACTGACCAACCTCCTTAAAGGACAGGATAGGGCATTCTTCACCTACCAGCTGCCTGAGGACAAGAAGATTCATGTGGTAAGGGGATTACCACTAAACACAGACGAAGCGTACTTGAAGGCAGACCTTCAAGAAATGGGCTACAAAGAAGTCGAGGTAGCCCAGATGACGAGCAGACGTAATCAAAAGAAGATGCCGCTGTTCTTGGTGAAAACCAAGAGCAGTGAAATCTTCAAACTGAGACACGTATATAGTACACTCGTAAGAGTAGAAAAATACGTAAAACAAGAAGGTCCGAGGCAGTGCTACCGCTGCCAAAAGTTCGGACACACCCAAGGAGGATGTTGTTTCCCCCACATCTGTGTAAGGTGTGGAGAAAAACATCAGGCGAAAGAATGCCCAGTCCCCAGGGAACAGGGAGTGAAAAACGCGAAATGCGCAAACTGCGGCAAGGACCACCCTGCCAACTATAAGGGATGTGAAAAATTCCCGAAGAAGACACCAACCCAGCAAGTGAGGACAACTAGAGCACACGGGCAGGCGACAACCACCAGGCCTAGACCAGCGGGCCGCAACCCATCACAGAAACCTGCAGGAAGCAAACCGCAGACGAAATCACAAGCTCCGCCCAGGCCGGCGGACAACAAAAATGATAATAAAAATAATAACAAAAACAACAAAAACAACAACAAGAAAGAAGAAGTGCCAGCCACAGAGACCATGGCACCAATAAAAAGCATGATCCAAGATCAGGTCATGGCGATGATGGTACCACTACTACAAAAGATGGTACAGGAAGCCTTCAAATCAATGACCAAGTGAAGATATCGGTCGCCTCATAATTATGTCGTGGAACATCAACGGCATCAGATGCCGCAGGACAGAAGTCCAAGAACTTCTGCAACGGCATAATCCGGCGGTCCTGGCCTTGCAAGAGACCAGGATTGACAGATCGATAAACTTCTCACTACCAGGATATTCCATCCACCGACACGACAGAGTTAACCCTGCAGGAGGCGGGGTTGCTCTAGTTGTAAACAACGAGATAGAGCATACCAACCTAGGAATCGAAATGGACTCAGAAATTGAGGCGGTCTCGATAAGAGTCTCTACGAGACGTGGAGAGATCAAGATAACCTCGGTTTATCTTCCGCCCCAAGATCTGATACATGAAGAGGACATAGAGGAGCTAACTCGAGACCCAAGACCCAAGATCATCATTGGGGATCTGAACTGCAAACATCAGCAGTCGAACAGTTCCAGGACAAACAGGAACGGTCAAAGATTGGCACAATATTGTGAAGATAGAGGTGTAGATGTTCTAGGACCGGACCAGCCCACATTCCTACCCAGGGGTGCGGGAAGGCCCGAAATCCTGGACATAGCACTTCTCAAAAACGTGCGATTCGACACGGAGCTAGAAACCATAGTGGAAGGGACATCAGATCACAACCCTATAATGCTGTGCATCAATCTTAGACTGGCAAGAACCAACCTGAGAACGAGGAAAAAGACCAACTGGTTTAGATACCAGAACCTGATTAGAGACAATACCCGAATTGGAAGAATAAACAACGCCCAGCAGCTAGACAACGAAGTGGAACATCTGGAAAACAACATCATCCAGGCCTTCAACTCTAGTACTGCTGTAGAAGATTTATCCAACACTCGAAGACATGATGATCTCTCTGACGAGATCAGGAACATGATCCGAGAGAATAGGAGACTCAGGCGCGTTTATGCAAGAACCGGCAGAGACAACGACAGAGTCACGCTGAACCAGCACAGCGGCGCTCTGAAAGAAATGCTCAAAGTGCATAGAGACGAATCCTGGCAACGTAAGCTCAGGGATCTGACCCTCGAGAAAACAGCCTGGCAGATGCAGAGGGCACTCCGCAATCCCAGGACTCTTATCCCGCCCTTAAGCGGGGCAGGAGGCCTGGTCTATGCGGACGTGGACAAGGCGGAACTACTCGCCGAAACCGTGCAGAACCAAGGCAGGCTAAACGAACATCCTGACGAGGATGAGGAACACCGCGAGGACGTACAGGAAACAGTCATGCGCCACGAGCAGAGATAAATTCAGCCTAGATGTGACGTTCCGACCTCACCAGCTGAGGTTGCAGACATCATCAAGAGGCTGAAAACAAAGAAAGCACCAGGAGAGGACAGAATTACACACAAAATGCTCAAAAAGCTACCGAGGAAGGCCATAACAGCAACCGTCAACATCATCAACGCGATGATGAGACTCGGACACTTCCCAGACAGGTGGAAGGAGGCTGAGGTGATAGTGATGCCCAAACCGAGTAAGGATAAGACAAATCCTGCAAATTACAGGCCTATCAGCCTCCTCTCAGCTGTTAGCAAGGTGGCGGAAAGGATCATATTAAGAAGACTTAATAATGAATCAACAGAGCAGGACACAATCCCAAGCATCCAGTACGGATTCAGGGCAGGACACTCAGCAGAGCTACTACTACTCAAGGCAGTAGAACACATCACCAAGGGATTCAACTGCGGGAAAGCGACAGGAGCGATCTTTCTAGACGTAGAAAGAGCGTTCGACAGAGTATGGCATCAGGGGCTGTACTACAAGATGATTGTAGGAGGCTACTCTCCTAGAATGATCAAGATCATCAATAGCTACCTGACTAACAGAAGATTCCACGTGAGAGTGAAGGACAAGATATCTGGGTCTAGAATGCTTGAGGCAGGAGTACCGCAGGGCTCAGCCCTTGGACCGGCCCTGCACTCAGTATTCACCTATGATATACCACCGATCGAAGACGTGCAGGTATCATTGTATGCTGACGATACAATGATACAATATACGCATAACAACACCGCGAGGATAAGCACTGTGCTGCAAAGAGCCACAGATAAAATAACTGACTGGATGGTCAGATCAAAATCAACGAGAGGAAAACGCAAACCATACTCCTTCAAAGAAGGAGAAAGACTGCAGGACCACAAATAAAGATCAATAACACCAACATTCCTTGGAGCGACGAAGTCAAGTACCTCGGAGTATACCTGGACCGTGGACTAACATGGAAAAGGCACATCCGAGCTGCTAAGGACAAGACGAAAAGAGCAATGGCCATGCTAAATCCCCTGATCGGGAGGAATAGCCAAATGGCATTGAAGACAAAACTAATCATGATTAAGTCGATAGCGAGAAGTCAATTGACGTATGGATCAACAGCCTGGGGATACGCAGCGAAGTCAAGCATTAAATTGCTAACGAGTACTGAGAACGTACTAATCAGGAGAGCAGTCGGCGCACCTTGGTTCGTCCGAAATGCTGACCTGCAACGAGATCTACAGTGGCAGCCTTTACCAGACTTTATAGTCGAAAAGGCCAGGCGCGTATTCCTAGAGGCAGAAAACCATGCTGATGAAGAATTGAGAGAAGTGATTAACTATCACCCAGACGACGCAGGGACCAGGAGATGGGCCAAGCACAATAGACCTAGAAGTCTACTTGGATAAATATACAAACACGAGATGACACATTGTATCAGAGATGCGCGGACCAGTAACCGCAAGTGATGTCTGAGAACCTTATGATTAGGACTTAATAGGATTTGATCCCGGAAGTCCTTAACCGACGTGCAGCAGATGATCCCCTAGAGGGGTCCACGCACAAGTCGGCATTACCTAGATGTTTTAGTTGGTATGGTACTGCACCGATTCCAACACTACCCCTCAACCGGGGGGTGTGCATAAGAGAGCATTTTTACCAGACGACAAGAAAAAAAAAGGTTACCGATTCTTTCAATATACAACGATGCGCACAAGAAACACGGCTGTTCCATACGTTTATGTTACGTTCACTGTAAAGCAGGACTAAATGGTTCAGTTTTAGGGGCAAGTTCTTCATGCTAAATCTTATCGACGACTTTTTGAACGACGCTGGTTAATGGTCTTCGACCAAGCAACCTATGTCGGTTGAGTTCTCATGACGTTTAATTGGCGGAGAGCGATAATTCTGAACGAACCCCTGTACTCGTACGGCTTATAGACATCGCATTGACTATGCGCAAGAATACTAATTGGTTCAGTCGGTGTCCTTGGTCTATGCGTACGGTTTTGCACAATATCCAATCCAGTGTAGAGCTAAAATTCATTTAAATATTAGTATGCAGTAATTGCTCGATACTCTTGAATATGTTTTCAGACATATATGAATTTGTATGATGGAATGTTGGGGTATTTCGAAAATAAGTTGCATAACCCTTTTTTTTTGGGAGGTTTAGGAAATCTGCTTATCAGACACCCGCAGGCATTGGTGGTCTAGCGCCCGGGGCCCGGGGTAGTGTGGGGTTAACGTCTCTTTCCAGAGAGCGCCTACCCGCTAAAACCCTTTCCTCCTTGTTCCAATTCCTTGGAAGAACATGGTTGGTATCACCTTTAGGGCTATGCTTCAAAACCATGCTTCCTGTCAAGTACTACAGAACGTTCCCGTAAGTCTTTTAAGTTTTTAGCCTGCCATTTCGGCTAGCTCCCGTTCTTCACTTTCTTTGCGGCTCATTATAGCTTTCATCATTGTGTATATTATCCTCCACCCATTTTTGCTTTCCACCATATTGTTAGGGGTCACAGGAAAACCCAGATCGAGCTCTGCCCTGTAACGCTCTGTTATCCATCTTTCACAATGAAATAGTGTGTGCTCCGGACTGTCTTCTTGCCCACAGTATAGACGCATGATTCATCCAAAGCCTTTTTTATTTTATAAGTATATTTCGTATAGTTCGCCTTCTAAAATGCTACTTTGTTCTTTAATAATTTCAGAAAGAGGTGGTACTCCACAAACCACTTGCACCGCCTGGCTACACACCGTCCTGTATGCCCTTGCAACCCTTAATAGCGCTTTGCGTTGAACTCCCTCTAACATGTTTTTGTACTTCTTAAATTTCAACATATAGCTCCACACTGGAAAACCATATAACAGTACTGACTGTGATACTGTAAGGAGTAGCCTACGTTTTTCGTAGCTAGGATCGCCTATGTTAGGTATTATTTGCGCCAGGGCTGCTGTTGCCGCCTCAGCCTCGCTGCTTCGGTTAAATGACTTCCAAAATGCATGTTTTCATCCACAATCATCCCAAGGTATTTTATTTGTGGAGATGGTGTGATTGTTTCATTTCCCAGTCTGAACTGAATCTCCCTTCTGTCCCAGGGGCCATTCAGGATAACCGCCTCAGTTTTCTCTGGTGCCAAAGAAAGTCCTCTGCTGTCCATCCATTCGCTGATCCTAAGTAGCGCAGCGTTCACCACATCAATCAGGTATTGTTTGGTTCTTGCAGCTACTGTGAGCGCCAAGTCGTCCGCGTATCCCACGATTTTCACCCCTGGTCCATAAACTAATCTTAATACCTCATCAAACAAAATTATCCACAAGGTAGGACCTAAAACCGACCCCTGGGGCACTCTTGCCGACAGCTTTCTTTTTGTTTTATCGTACTTCAGGATTCTGTTGCTAAGGTAATCTTGTATAATATTAATTAAGTAAGTTCTTTAATTATGGCGTCCCAAGAAGCTGTATTAAAAGCGTTTCTTACATCCAACGTTACTAGTACCGACCATCTTCTCTTGCCAGCTCCGCCAGCTCCTAGTCTGGTGTTATGCTCCAGGACTTTGCAAATTGCATCCACGGTTGATTTTCCCTTACAGAAACCGTATTGGTTAATTGATATTTCTCGTTCCCCTGTCGATTCCTCCATGATTCTGGCCTTTATTACTTGTTCGTACAGTTTCGCTATTGTGTTAATGAGGCACAGTGGTCTATATGGGTTTGGTTGTTCCAGTGGTTTTTTTGGTTTAGGTATGAGAACAAGTTTTGCTAATCTCCATGGTGTTGGGAAAGTCTGTTCCATAAGAGCCTTGTTTAGCGCCATAGGTCGGATTTTATTTTGGCTATTTCTTTGATTAACTCTGGTGGAATACTGTCTGGGCCTGGTGCTCTTCCGCTCTTGAGGCATTCGGCTGCTAACTGAATTTCTTCTGTAGTGAGAGGGCGTGGAGTGTCCCCTGCCATCCTGGTATGTGTATCTCTGTCTCGGGAAAACTACGTCAACAATTTCAGTTTTTCTGCATTCAGTTATGCTGGCAGGAGTTGTCATTCCTTTAACCTTTATGGTAACGATCTTGTAAGCCTGGCCTCAGATCATTGCACAGCTTGACCCACATCTTGCATTTTTGTCGCTTGATCTCGTTGCGAAGTGCCCGCTTTTTATCCTTATATTATTCGATGGCGTTTAGTGTCGTATTGTTCTGGCTGTCGGTTCTTCCATGTCTCCTATTCATTCGACAGAGTGTTCTTCTAGCCCTAATGCATTGCTCGCGGATCGTGTTTATTTCTTCAGTCCACCAATATGGTTCGCTGCTTCTGCGAGGCCCATACTGCACTGAGGATGCTGAGTTGTACAGGTTTATGAGTTTTGCAGCCGGTGTGCCGTGGTCTGTCGGTAGGTCAGTTTCGTCAAGCTCTTCAAGTTTCCCTTTAAGTTCAATCTTGTTAATAAAAACCTTGTCTCTTAGATGTGTCTGTGGTTTGGAGTTGCTCTCTGTACGTCAATTTGTATATGTCTATGAGGGGAGAGTGGTTCGTTGTCAAGGACTTTCCAGTTTAGAAGTTTCCTTGTCATGTTAGGTGCCGTCTATATGTGGTTTAGTATTTCTTCTTACGAATGTGGGCGAACCGTCATTTAAGACTACTAATCCTAATCTGGCACCTGCCTCAATTAGGTACTGCCCCCTTGTGTCTGTTATAGGGATCCCCACTCTATGCTTTTAGCGTTGAAATCGCCCATGATTAATGCTTTTCCTTCGTGTTCCGCTACCATGTCCATTAACCGGTTGACAAAAGCCTCAAAAACCTCTCTTCCCACGTTTGGAGAAATATAACAACCATATATGTGGAATTCCTCTAGTTGCACACTTATAATTCCTTCGTCTCTTCTAATGGTGTTAACCTTGATGGTTTTGTTTAGGATCCTAATTGCTACGTTCCCACTATTGTCGGCGATCCATAGCGATTGTTGGCATAGCTTTTGTTGGGCTCACTTCTATTGATTGTTCCTGCGCCGTTTTTGTTGCCATGTCATGTGCTCTGAGGGATCTATCCGCGTTTATTTGAAATAATTTCATTTTAGTTAGGTAAGTAGTTGTAGCCAGATAAGTCTAACAGGTAAGTTAAGGTTTCTCCCAGGTAAGTTGACTAATATCACAGACGTTTTCCTATAGCAGTTTGGGTTCTCCTTCTGGCAAGAGTTATGGCCTTTTTCAAGGCTGCGCACGGTCCCGTTCCTAATTTATGATTTTCTTGGCAGACTAGGCATCTTGCTTGTTCTTTACAGTCTTTAGAAATGTGCCCGCTTGCTCCGCAGTTTGTGCATAACTCTCTTCGGTCCGGCCCTGTGCATTCCTTGACGAGGTGTTCGAAGGACCAGCATCTGTAACATCTTTGGATCTCAAGCTTCTTTTCGACTCTACATCTAGTGATTCCAATTTGCAGGTTTTGTGCTGCCAGGAGAGTTTCAGCTGCTGCTTTCTTAATTACCAGCGTGGCCGCCAGTGTATTGCGAGCATTTGGTCTTAGGGCGCTGAGTTTGTAATCGCTTTAAGATCAGTCACTGCTTCTAAAATTTCTTCGTCCGTGATTAAGTTATCCATTCCACGAATGTGCAGTACCACCTTTCAATTAGCTTTAGGACCACTTATTCGTATACGAGAGAGATTTGTCTTCTGCCCTATAGTGTTTTTTAGGGCAT
Source organism: Pissodes strobi (assembly GCA_016904865.1). Taxonomy (NCBI): domain Eukaryota; kingdom Metazoa; phylum Arthropoda; class Insecta; order Coleoptera; family Curculionidae; genus Pissodes; species Pissodes strobi. The sequence goes on along the minus strand of MU188467.1, from coordinate 32,198 downwards.
TTACAGCATTTTTATCTTGGTCGGTAAGTATTAATAGGTTTCCATTTTGTGTTCTTTTAATTCTTTGAATGATTTTTGCCTCTTCCTTACCTTTTAGTTCCTTTAGGTTATTGACCAGTTCCTCATATTTTTCTTCGTGACTTTCATTGATTATTGCCGTTGTTTCCTTTTGCGTTTCTTTCATTGTTTCTCTGGTTGTTTGTAAGTCTCTTTCATTGTTGCTAAAAATAGTGACAAAAGTTGTCTCTCCGTAAAAAAATAGCTTCTACCATTTTTCTAAACCTTTGGGTTTCCATGTTTTCTATCTTGTGGATAGCTACGTTTTCTACGCTCGCAGTTTCTATTTGAAGCAACCTCAGGTTTTCCCATAATCTTTGTTCGTTTGCTCCTCGAGTCATTTTAATTATTTTTTGTGTGCTTGTGTTGGTAGTAGACTTTGTTTTGATTATGGTTGTTCTTTCAAAAACTTCAAATTGCACTTTAGTTTGTGATATCTCCGGAAATCTATCCTTATGTGGCGGCTTTACGTCTCCCACACTTGCCTTGTATATAACATTAGAAATTAGTCTGCATGCACCATTTTTGTACATATCACACTGTATAGATTTCGCCTTAGGAGTTTTTATTATATTAGATTTTTAGGTTTTTCCCTCAATAACGCCGACATTGTAAATATGCATTAGCCCTAGAAAACCCTCCTTGTAAAATATTAATTTCATAT
>MU188467.1:0-27946 GCA_016904865.1 Pissodes strobi | reverse complement strand
TGACGGGTGATTCTGTTGGGCACAACTCTGGGCGGAATCATAAGTGCTAGCCTATTCGAACACCTTCCGTAGTAGTATCGATATAGGTCCGTCATTTTTCTTCGATGTTCAAGTCAAGGTCTTTAGTCAATTCTGATGGATCATCCACCAGACGCAGACGGTCTGTTCTCTTCTGTATGCAATCTAATATAATGAGCAAGTATTTGGGTGCTGAGCTCCACACATGGGAACAGTATTCCAGAGATGGTCTTATCTGGGCCTTATAGGGCAGTAAGAACTGATGAGGTGTATATAACTTTTTTCTCTATAGAGCGCTCCTAGCTTTTGTGCTGCTGCCTTGGCGATTTTGGTGACGTGGTTACGCCAAGCCATGTTGTTTTCTACGTTGATGCCCAGCAAGCTTATGAATGCGGCCAGGGTCAGTATTTGTCCTGTCATTGATAAGTCAGATCCTGCGTTAGCTGTTTTTGAGAAGACACCTACTGGAGTCTTTCCTGCGTTAAACTGAACATTATTTTCTTGATCCCATTCCACGATGGCGTTCATATCCACATTGATGGCAGCAATCTGATTTTCTTGTTCACGTTGGCGTTGGGAACGAGCAGCGATCATTGGGCTCCGCGACAAGAAGAAGATATAAGAGTGCTGTCGTCTGCAAAGCTGTAAATAGAATTGTTTGTTCTGACTTAGAGATCGTTGATATAGAACGGGAACGGTGTGTAAGATAACATACACCCTTGATGAACTCCGTCATTGATTTTAAATTCTTCCTAGAGATGTCCATCAATAACCAACTCGAATGCTTCGAAATTTGAAAGCCATAGAAGCAGAGCTGGTAGTAGTCCGTATGCTGGCAATTTGCTTAACAATCCGTCATGACAGGAGGAGCTCCGAAAATTTCTTCGAAACTAACTTTAACTAGCCAAACAAGCGCATTGAGACGAGCGCGCTATCCAAACCAACGCAAACTAACCTAAACTAACCCCAACTAACGCAAACTAACCCAAACTAACGAAAGCTAACCCAAACTAATACAAATTAACGCAAATTCTTGTGTTGTTATGTTGGGCGAAATATAGCAGCCATACATACCGTAGTCTTGAAAATCCACTCCGATAATTCCTGGTTCACTTACGATTCTGTTTATTTTAAGGTTTTTATTTACAAAATATATTGCAGCGTCTTCTCTAGTATCAACAAAAAATTGCCCTTTACGAATTACTCCTCTGTTTGGACCACTGATCACTATCACGTCAACTTGTTCCTCCATTGCTGTAAGGAAGGCCATATCAAGAGCTCCTGCGGATCTGTTAGCATTGATCTGCAGGACTTTCATTTATTTGTTGTCTGCTTTGCTCTAAAACTTGCTCTTCCTGTAATTGGCTTTCCCTCTGTTCCCTATTTGCATTTCTTCGCACTGTAGGAAAACTATGCATTTACCCGAGCCCGCTCTATGTCCCGTTTCCTGGCAAACAGGGCATTCCTCTGTGTTTGTGCACTCTCTCATAGTGTGTCCTTCCCTTCCGCACTTGTAGCATCGAGCTCTTCTGTCGGGTCCATTACATTCCTACTGTTTATGGTCGTACGACCAACACATATAACACTTGTGGATGTCGTACCTCTCCTCCACTGAGCAGGTCACAATTCCAATCCTAATCGATCTTTCCTTTATTAGTATGTCTGCCTTGTCTCTTCTTATTTGTATAGTCACGGCCAGTGTGTTATCCCTGTTTGGTCTGCATTCTCCTATTCTAAGTTCTTCAGTATTTAGTTCTCCGGTGAAAGATTCGATTGCTTCTTTAATTTCCTCCCTTGTAGTCGTGATTTTCATGCCTCTAATGTGTATGGCTTTCTTATATCCACGCCTCTAAGTCCTCTCATCCTGATGTTTATTTCGCTATTGGAACTATTTTTGATAGCATCTCTTAATTCCTTGATAGCTAGGTCATCTTTTACTGTTATAATCAACAGTTTCCCTTCCCTGATCATTATCATACTTCTTATTGATTTGCCTGCTTCTTTATGTATTACCGACTTATATGATGCATTACAATCCACTCGTCTCCTATGGTTTCCTCTTTTAGTCTTTGTAGTTTCTCCCACAGGTCGATGTCGGTGGTTTCCATCTTGATCTTTATTACCTTTTCCTGTACCGCCGAGTCAGGGTGTTGGTACTTCATCCTGGTTTCCCTTTCTATGACCTCAATGTCCGATTGAGTCTGCAATAACTCAGGGAATCGATTGCAGTACAACTTCTGGATGCTTTTCTCCATGTCCCTATCATCCGGTTTAATGAGCACTACCTTCGTAGCTGAATCCTTAGTTTCTAAAGGGTCTCCTACCTTGATCTCTGTGTTTGTGTACACCTTTTCCGCACACTTCTTCTGTTCTATTTCCTCCCATGCTTTAAAGTCTTCTATTCTTGTGATCGTTTGTAAGGTATTATTCTCTGCTGTATCTATGGCTGTTTGTGTACTACAGTTAACTGTTCCCATTTGTTCCGTCTGCCTCCACGGTTATTTTTCCGACCTTCTCATAGCTTTGTGATTGTACTGTTCAATACTCCCAAAACTTTTTTCATTTTTATATTAAATCTCTTTGATCTCTCTTTTGGTATTTTGTCCTATCCGAAGATCCAAATCCCGCCCCAGTTTAGTAACCTAAATTAAAGCCTCTTTCAGTTTCCTAGCTTCCGATCATTCCACTCTTTTATTTGTATCAATTCCAGAAGCTTTCTCCAAGGAAATACCCAAACCAACCCAATCTAACCCAAACTAACCCAAACTAGCGCAAACTAGCCCAAACTAACCGTAATTAACCAAAGTAAAGCAAAGCGCATGGAGATGAGTGCGCTACAGAAACTAACCCAAACTAACGCAAACTAACCCAAACTAACTCAAACTAACCCAAACTTAACCCAAACGAATCTAACTATGATTTTGGACGTCACAAAATATCGGCCCCTAAACAAAGCCCCTCGGGTTCAAAATATTTTTAACGGCTTAAGGGGCATCCGCCGAACATCAACCTTTTCAGACGTCAAATCGCCTTTTTTTCTTTCGCACAGCCTCGCCCCTAGAGGTCTTGACTTTCTAATGTCCAGATTCGGTCGTCTCATCACCAATGAAAATTTTTAGACAAACTTTACATTTTATTGAATACCTACCTTATTTGAACTCCTATCTTTTCGTTACCGAGAAAAAGGCGAAAATATGAATATCACGTTTGGTCACTTAAAAAAAAACGAAACGTCGTACAATCAAACTGGATACGACACATTATAGTACCCAATGAAACCCATATTTTTCTCATTTAAAGTTTACCTCTAACTGTTACCGTTTTCGAACTATACGCCATAGCCCTGAAATTTTCGATTTTTTTTGGAAATACCCGTTTTCATGACGGAATCGATTAAAGGGGTCCATTTACATGTCATTAACGTAAAAATTAATTTTTTAAAATTCCTACACGTCGTCCAAAATGGCGATTTTCCATTTTCGAAATCGATGGGGTTCGTCGGACCGAAAATCACGCAGAATACTTTTTTTTTAAGTCAAATGCCCGTGAATGCTCTTTGGAGGGTCTCGTTCGCCCATCACCAAAATTCGACCTCGTCCGGCTCCTATCGCGGAACCTATTCGCTGTAGGTTCCCGCCGATGTCAGTTTCGAACTGGGCATCGTCAAAAACCCCCCTGACCCGAATTTGAACCCATTCGGAAGTCAAATCCCCTCGGCCCCTAAATGAGCCCCTAGGTCCCAAAATTGTTTTTGTGTCATGTATAGGACCGCCCGCCGAACAAAATTGACCAAAACTATGATTTTGGACGTCGCAAAATATCGGCCCCTAAATGGAGTTCCAAAATGTGTTTAACGGTTTAAGGTGCGGCCGCCGATCTTCCGTGCCGAACGTCAAACCGCCTTTTTTCTTTCGCACAGCCTCGTCCCTAGGGGCCACGACTTTGTAATGTCCAGATTCGGTCGTCCATCACCGAAAACCCCCGACGGCTGATTTTCGTCGAACTCGCACTTGCCTAATTCTTTCGCTCGGAAAGTTTCGGAGCTCCTCCTGTCTGTTCCCTAGACCCTTTATCCGTCATGCCACACCCTATCAAATGCTTTGGATATGTCGAGAGCCCCTGCACGAGATTCGCCGTAGCTCTCCATTGCCTTGGTCCACATATAGGTCACGTAAGTCAAGGAGATCTCCTGTTGATCTGTACTTGCGGAAGGAAGCCATACTGGCGATCACTTATAATGCCTGATGCTTCCAGATATTTTAAGAGCTGTTCGTTGATCAGTTCTCCATGGACATGATGGGAACCAAGGCAATTGGACGATAGTTATTGGGAATCGTGTTTACCTTTCTTCGGGATTGGCTGCACCTGAGCGCATTTCCAGCTAGAAGGATAGCATGCAGTTCGGTATGATAGGGAGAAAAGCCTGCGTAGTGGAGCTGTTAGTTCAGTAGCATATTTCTTAATCACTATTGCGGGAGCGCCATTCGGTCCTTGTTAGTGTCTAGGCTTTTGAGTATTCGTTTCACTTCGCGTTGACGAAATACCAGACCTGGCATTGAGGAATTCACTCTCGGAATAGTTGGGAGAGTCTTTCCTTGGGGGATCTAAGGTCGAATTTGATGCAAATATTTCGGGTTGAAATGTCGTGCTTGAAAATGTACTCCTTTTCTCTTTCTTCTGTTCTTTTTACAGCTTCCTATATTCTACAGGTAAGACTTTTGTGCATTTTTACAATCCTTTCGGAAGTGTCCCTTCTCACCGCAAAGTTCTGTGTCATTCTTTCTATTGCAGTTATTTGCGATATATCCAACCCTAAACATTTCGGCTTCAACATTGCCCTCTTTCATTTGATTTTCAGATAGTTTAACGCCCAAGTCATCTTCCTGACCCCCCATGCTGTCTATTTCTTCTTTGATAGTTTATTTTGCTTCTTCTTCCTGTAGTGTTTCATCTTTGTCCAATAATATTATTGTTTGTTTTCTTTGTCTATTGGCCACTGCCGCTAGTTTTCCAATCTTTGCTTTAAGCAGGTCCTTAAGACTTGTTTGTTCTTCTCATAATAATTACTCCTAATCATGACCTGCACCTCGCCTTTTCCCGTTTTGTTTATGTTTTCTATGACTACCTCTTTTGTGTTTACTTCCTTCTTCATACTCCTGGTTATGTCCACATACGTTTTTCCTCCAGCTGGTTTCAGTGATATTTTTTCTTCGTTAAAATCTTTCTTCCTTTTGACTGGCGTCATTTCATGGCCTGTTATTCTCATTTGTATCTCCACATCCTCCGCCCTGATGGCATATTCTGCTAATTTCCTTATCCTAGTTTGACTAGTTCTACTGTCCACGAACTATACAGGCATCTTTCTGCCTTTATTCTTGGCAGAACGTATGACGTTTATCATAAAGAGTCTAGGGAACACACAGGAGGAGCTCCTAAAATTTCCGAGCGAAAGAATTAGGCAAGTCCGAGTTCGACGAAAATCAGCCGTTGGGGGTTTTCGGTGATGAGACGACCGAATCTGGACATTAGAAAGTCGAGGAACCTAGGAACGAGGCTGTGCGAAAGAAAAAAAGGCGATTTGACGTCCGAAAGGATGCACGTTTGGCAGGGATGGTCGCTCCTTAACCGTTAAAAATATTTTGGAACCTATAGATTTGAAGTGTACTGAGGGTTACAGCCCCACGAAGAAATCAAAGGAAACCGAAATGGATGGTATATCAAGGAACATCAGATGAAGGATCTTGCCAGGCAGTGCAGAGGCATGTATACGGAAAGCACACAAAGGACACCCGAAGGTCTTGTAAATGGCATAACTGACCTGTGCAACAGAACTTTTCGTAGGAGGACGGCGCTGAGTGGGGGCCGCATGCCGGCGTATTGGTGGAATCACGACATTGCTGCCAAAAGGGCTACGTGTATCCAGTTTAGGAGAAGAGTGACCAGAAGCCATGCATATCGAATCTCAGAAGAAGAAAAGCTAGAAATAGAGTCTGAGTATGCAAACGCTAAACGGGAACTTAAGAACCTCATCAGAAACTCGAAGAGACAGAAATGGAAGGAGTTGTGCTGTGAATTGGACGACGATGTGTGGGGTAAAGCGTATCAGATCGTGACTAGAAAATTTAAATTGCGGCAAAGAACACCACCTGCCGTGGAAACAGTTATAGAGCAAGTAAGAAAGCTTTTCCCACAAAGAGAATATATAGACTGGTGTGAAAGGATAGTACAGGAAGAGGATATTCCACTGTTCAGGGTTCAGGCTCCAGGCCCGGACGGGATTACACCTGAAATTCTATTTGCCTGCGCTAGGGAAATCAAGGCTATTTTCTGGAAGTATTCAACGTATGTCTAAGTTCATGTAAATTCCCGGAAATTTGGAAGGTCGCCACCTTAGTCCTGCTGGAAAAACCTAGAAAAGATATAAATGGACAAATAACATATCAACCAATTTGCCTCTTGGATACAGTCGGGAAAGTGTTAGAAATGTTAATCAAAGTTAGACTTCAGAAAGAAATAGAGCAAAAATCTTTAATTAGCGGAAACCAATATGGCTTTAGGAAGGGAAGGTCAACTATAAGCGCAATATTGAGGGTACAAGAGATTGCTAACGAAGTTATGATATTAATTGAAATACAAAACGCATTTAACTCTGCCCCTTGGGAGGGCATAATTAAAGCTTTAACAACTGGGAAAGTGGCAGCATTTCTTGTTGAAATCTTGAAATCCTATGTATCCCAAAGGCAACTAAGCCTGCCAATTGTGGAAAAAATAAATATTACCTGTGGTGTCCCGCAAGGATCGATACTTGGGCCCGTGTTGTGGAACATTTTCTACGATAGGGTGCTCCGCATACGGGTCGAAAAAGGAGTAAATTTGATAGGTTATGCATACGACTTGGCTATCTCGGTCAAGGCGAAGGAAAGCGTCGAATTAGAGGAAAAAGCTCAGCACGCCATGTTTCAGGTGATGTCAACACTAGAAGACATGGGGTTAAGAGTGGCGGCGAATAAAATAGAGACAATTCTTATCACGGGAAGGAGAAAGGTGACATGTATATGTTTAAACATACAAGGAGTCCTAACGAATATGGTAGACAGTGTAAAGTACTTGGGCGTGACGAATAAAAATCTAAGCATGACAACTCATGTTAAAATAGTGACCGAAAAGGTGCATAAAATGGTTAATTTGCTGGATAGCCTTATGCCAGGAATTGGAGGACCAAAGGCTAGTAGAAGAAGGATTTTAGCAAGTGCGGTAACATCCGCAGGACTGTATGCGGCCCCAACATGGCACTGGGCCCTGAAACACAAATGCTATCGTGACTTGGTGGGGAGGGTCAACAGAAGATTGGCCATAACTTAATCGTATAAAACGGCACCCACGGCGGCACTGCAGGTTATTGCCGGACTGCCGGACTGCCGTCTATAGACCTGCTGGTAGGAGAACGCGTCCGAGTGCATAGGGAGGGAGGGAGATTAAGAGGAAGTTTTTCTGAAATGGCAGGAGAGATGGAACGGCTATGAAGGTTGGGCTAGTCACTTTCTTAAAGATGTGAAGAAATGGACAAATAGAAAAGGAGGGGAAGTGGATCACTATACCACGCAGGTGATACGGGCCATGATATCTTCGGGGGATATATAAAGAAAATAAAAAAGCAAGAGGAAGACAGCTGTTGGTTCTGCGAGGATCGGAATAACCCTGAGCACACCATTTTCCAGTGCGGAAGATTTGAGCAAGAGAGATTAAGAGCAACCATAATCGTGGGTACGGCTATAACAAAGGAAAATATTGCGGATAAATTACTGGAAACTACAGAAAACTGGAAGGCGGTAACAAAAATGTTCAGGGACATTATGGAAATTAAAGCAGGAGAGGAGAGAAGGAGGAAAAACGGTGTATGAGGAGCAAAGGAGAAAAAATGCCTGAAGTAATACTTGACGATGGTTCTAGGCGGCATAGAGGAGGTTTTTTAGTCGATAGGCGGTTTTAGGCATGCAAGCCGAATCCGACACTACCCGGCCGCACATCATTAAGGCGGCATACTCTTTTCTAAAGACGACGCAAAAACAACGGCCTGGTGTCTTTTCGAAGATTTTTTCCCTCTAAAAGAAAAAAAGTTAGTTTGGGTCAGTTTGGTATAGTTTGGGATATTTTGCGTTAGTTAGGGTTAGTTTGGGTTACTTTGGGTTAGTTTGGGTTAATTTGGGTTAGTTTGGGGGAGTTTGCGTTAGTTTGGGTTAGTTTGAGTTAGTTTGGGTTAGTTTGGATAGCGCGCTCGTTTCAATGCGCTTGTTTGGCTAGTTAAAGTTAGTTTCGATTATTTTTGCTTAATCTGGAATACGGAAGAAATTTTCGGAGCTCCTCCTGTGTGTTCCCTAGACTCTTGTCGTATATCAGCTTAGTATTAATTTCCATCGTGTTGCTTGGCGTGCTCCCACCGTTCCCTGTCATTATTATATTGTTCGCTTTTTCTTTGGCTGTTTCAGCTTTGGTCAGTGTTGAGATTGACGTCTTTGAGAAACCCTGATTGGCAGCTTTGGCAACTGACCAGAAGGATCTTAATCCGTTAGGACAGTTGAGAATATTGATCTTGATTTGTTCGTTATATCCCTCCTTCCTCTCGTCAATGATCCGCTTGCTCTGGTTTCTAGTCGTGATGAACATATTTCGGTTTTCGGCTGTCGGATCTCGGAGCCATTTGCTGCAGGCGGCATTTTGATAGAGCTAAAATATGAGGTTTATTTGATGTTAGGTGCTGGCGGACCGAGTTAATATTTGTGTTGATGCCTCTTATGTTGCAGAAGTCCAATCGCAGTCTATTTTCTATCTTGAAGACGTTCAGGCCTGATGGTCCCGTCAGGCCAGTCGCCACCCGCGGAGATTCGCCTCTAGCGAGCCGCGGTTACAAACCATAATGACAGTTGGGTGGGCGTGGCTTGAATTGTTTACTATTTGGAGGGTTTGTTTGAATGTCTCGATGGTCCAGCGAGTTTCCAGTAACGGCTCTAGTGGTGCAGTGGTTCGATGCTGCGTTTCCGACGCGACGCTGCGGGCTCGATTCCGGCAGTGGCAAAGCTTTTTTTTTAAGTTATGTTTGTAAAAAGTTTTTTTTTATTAATTTTGGGCACGCCTTAGGTTAGCTTTGGTTAGTTTCTTTTTCTTGAGTCCCCGTAGCGAGCGGAGGGCCACGCGTGAGTGAAATATTAAATGTTCTAAAATAGTAAACAAAGCATGTCCCGCCCATTATGGTTTATAACCACTGCTCGCTAGAGTCGAGTCACCCGGAGATCCGCGCGGAGTATTTTGAACTGGGGGGCGCCATCATGCAATATTTCTTCTTTTCCACCCTGGGAACCGGATCACAAAGGCATGGTGGCGAAACGTGAACCAGCAGAGGTCAGTTCACGCCACCTAAACCATTGTGGTGGTATTTCACCGGGCGATCCGGGTGGACCACATCTACCCGTTATAACACATCTATCACTTTCCAAGAGGGATGAAAAGAATTCGTCTTTATCTTGCTCATAATTCTGTAATCTAATGATGGTTTAAAGTTCAACTTAGTTTAAAACAAAGGGTGCAAATGGCCAATTCGGCTTCCAGTCGAATCTAAACGGCTCATATGGCCGAGCCGTTACTTCGCTTCACGACGCGACGGTGACAGCGACGGACGGTGCAAATGGCCACCATTAATATAAGATTAGGAGAGTAAATATTGTAAAGAAAAATGTGCTGATTACGTAGGTTTTTGATCAAGGAGGAATTTTGTGTAGGGAATATTCCATGTGTTTTTCTTTCATTTCCCTTAATATTTTTGCAGAATGGCCATGTTAGGCTCAGGTGATCAATAAATGTGTTAGCTGATATGAACTTTTTGGCAAGTGACAGCGTTTCCTTATCTAATCATATAAATGGTGTGTCTAAATGGTCTGTACAAAAACTTACCACATATTCCTGAGGTCAAAATAAGCCGATTTAAAGCAACTTATCTTAGTTCAAAATTGCTCCGTTTCCGAAGTACAGGGAAGTAAACAAACAAGAATAAAGTTTCTTAAAATTTATTAAATTTTTTTAACGTATTACTTTAAAAATTGATGCCCCGGGAGTTTTTTGGAATGCCAAACCCGAATATTGACACATTTTCACTGTGGCCTTTAGAGGGCCTTCATACTGCACTTCTGATGGCTTAAAATGGCTTAACTTTTTTCTCAGTGTAGTTTTATACTTTTTTTTTTGTTAAGGAAATAATTTCGTCAACATTTTTAGGCTAAAATCCGCTAAAGTAAGCCGTTTTTGAGATATTTTGGCTTTTAGTGTTCGACGCCGCACCGGAATATTCAGATTATTTTGAATTAAAAAAATTGGCTGTTATCTTTGAGGATAAAATTTGATAGGTGAATTAGCAGTGCAAAATGGATTTTTTTTGGAGTATACGTAAATGTCCTAACATTGTCAACTATTGCAACGTTTAATTTTAAACATTTTTTGTATTTTAAGAATTTTCGCCATCAGTGATATTTGCGGCAAAAAAAATTGTTTGATTTGGTTGGCAGTAAATGTTTCAGTAAGAATTTGTCAATGCGAAAATAAATAAAAATGTTCATAAATTAAAAAAATTATCGATTTTTATTTTTTAACTTTACCACCCTGTATCTCCAAAACGGAACAATTTCGAACTAAGGTAAGTTGCTTTAAATCGGCTTATTTTCACCTCAGGAGACTTTGTACAAACCTTTTGGAGACACCCTGTGTATAAAAAATAAATGAAGATCATAAACAGATGAGCAAAGGCATAAGTTCAAAGTGTACCAGTACCAGTATAATGTCCCGAGTTCTGACAAATTAATATTATAAAGGCTTCTATGCTTTTCTTTATACCCTATATCCCGAATTTGGCTCTGGACTCCACCTAATTCCAGTATATAGAACAACCTGGTGCAAATTTTTAGGTCAAAACGGGGCTCCGCTATATGCTTAACTCATTCAGATTGTTGTTTCCTAGTTGTAAAACATAGCGCTCCATCGTTCTAGTCTATTTGGCATTTTGCCCGATTCGCTTTAATCAGTTCAATCTCTTGCATCGTCATCATCAAGCCACTGAAAATAAATTCGACAAACTCGATTTGCTTGGCGCTTTAAATTCATAGACATAGGTAGTGGCAATTTAGCTTTTCAATATATCAAGATGCCAAAGCGCACGTTCTTCTATTACAGAATTCAGTGATGATGTCCTTGTAATATCTAGAAATCTGCAATCGCTGTGTTTAGTGTATATCGGCATTCGGCCTAGATGGCGGCAGTATATTTCAAATAAAGTAGATAGATGCATTTTAAAATCCTTTACAGGCGTAGCCGACTATATCAAAATCGGCCTCTCCTATTGGTCGATCCGCATGACCCTCCGCTCGCTTCGCTCGCTACGGGGGCTCAAGTAAAGAAAACTAACCTGGTGCTAACCCAATCTAACCCAAGACATACCCAAAATCAGGAAAAAAAGCTGTTTAGAAACATAATCTTAAAAAAAAATAAAAAAAAAGCAACGGGGTTCGAACCCGTGTTTTCCAGGTGAGACCCAATGGTCTAAACCTCTACACCACAAGAGCTCTGGCGAGAAATTGATTGCATCACGAAGACATATTGTAATACGAGATGGATCGACCAATAGGAGAAGCCGATTTTGATATAGTCGGCTACGCCTGTAAAGGATCTTTAAATGCAAAGTAGATCTCCTTGATTTTGCTTAGCGAGAGCATTGTCTTTAAGGCAAGAGTGAGAAACGGGAATTTCAGATATCTATATATTTCCATTATTCCTTTTCTGTTCTTGATAAGTTCAATCTCTTGTATCGTCATAATCAAGACACTGAAAATAATTTCGACAAACTCGCTTTGCTGGATGAAGTGTTTTAAATTCATCGACGTAGTAGCAATTTCGCTTTTTAATATATCGATAAAGCGCAAGTTCTTCCGTTACAGAATTCAGTAATGATGTGCCTTTTAAGATCCTTTACACAAATAGTGCACGATGTAAAAATCGACCTCTCCTATTGGTCGATCCATCTCGTATTACGATATGTCTGCGTGATGCAACCAATTTTTGTCAAGAGCTCTCGTGGCGTAGAGGTTTATAAAGCTGGGTCTCACCTGGACGGCCTAGGTTCGAACCCCGTTGCTTTTTTTTATTATTTTTTTAAGATTATGTTTCTTTCTTGATTTTGGGTATGTCTTGGGTTAGTTTGGGTTAGAACCTGGTTAGTTTACTTTTCTCGAGCCCCCGTAGCGAGCGAAGGGCCATGCGAATCGACCAATAGGAAAGGCCGATCTTTATATAGTGCACTACTTGTGTAACGGATCTTATAACACGTGTCCCGTTAATATCTAGAAAGCTGCAATCGCTATGTTTAGTATATATCGGCCTAGATGGCGGTAGTATATTTCAAATACCGTGCCTTTAAGATCCTTTACAGGTGTAGACGACCATATTAAAATTATAAAAAACAAAAAAAAAAAGCAACGGGGTTAGCAGACCCAGCCATCTAAACCTCTCATCTACGAGAACTCTTGCCACAAAGTGATTGCATCACAGAGACATATTGTGAGTAATACTAAATGGATCGACCAATGGGAGAGGTCGATTTTTACATAGTGCTCTAGTTGGGTAAAGAATCTTAATCAATATGTTCCATATCCATGCTGTCTTGATAAAATGGCCAACTATAACCCTCAGAATCAGAATCATTTATTATTCAAATTTGACATAATATATGCTTATAAGCTAGCCATTGTCGATTTTCGCTGCGTGTTCTCGTCTCGCGTGTTTCATTGCCGCACTTCACTGCGCAACACACACACGTACAGGGCCTATTTTGCAAGGAGTGGGGCCCTAGGCCCTAGCAAATGTTCGGGCCCCAATATGACTTCGGCTCCCACTTGATTTTTTTTTTCGATTTCGAACTGAAAATATTAATTATAATGTAGTTTTTTATTCAGATTTAAATTTAGTATAAATTTGCATTAATTTTAATAAAAATAACAGATTTTAGAAAAACTAGAAAGGAAACACGAAATAAGATTTTAAAAAAAATATTGAACCAAAGCATAAATTAGTAAAAATAAAATAATATTTAAAATAACAGAAATACACTGAGGTTAACGTTAACACTTTTCTTCGAAAAAAGTTTGGATACATAAGAGTAAACACAGCCAGATTTGGGACTATACACTAACTACTCATATTTTCGCCTTTTTTCGCCACTTGTCATTGGGCCCCAGGCCCGAGCCTAATGGGCCCTGCACACGTATAGTTCGCCCAGCCGTTGTTGACTCTCGAAACGCATGCAATTGCATGCGTTTCGAGGGTCAACAACCGCTGGGCGAACTTATACTAAACACCGTACGGCTTATGGGCTGGTGTCTGCCCTTATAATGGCTTGCTAGTCAGCAGTAACATTGGCATATAATTATTTGGGTTGCCCCTTCAATTTATTTGGGTTAGCGTTTGCCCAAGGGCTGTATTGATCCGCTAACAATGAAATTGCTTGGTGTCTCAAGTTTTGGTTATTGCAGGAAAAGTTTGTACAAAAAAGCTGCATTATCATTACACGGTACAAACGGCACAACATGTAACATAAAATATATACATTTATGTACAATTGGGTGACATTGAATGCCAATTGAGGGAATATGTACATGTCTGTACATATTTATACACAAATATGCTCAAGTTTGTGCTCTGAAGATACATACAATATATAATTGTTCGCTCGGAACACGTGGATTTTGCTTGGAGAGGACAGCACGCGCGATGTCGTATCTGCGTTGGTAGTGATGCGGGTCACAGTACACGAAAAAATTTTAGTAAAGAAAGAAAAGGACCACGCCCTAAACTTGTTAACTTCACTGTACAGACTACAGATGTCGCCAGCTAAACTCTCCTTTACAGTTTCCAGTAAACTTTTTCAACACAAAATGAATAAGTTCCATGTACAAGTAACAGATGTCACTTACGCAAGACAAAATTTGTTCGGTTCCGGTCAGTGTTGCCGATTGTCACATAATTATCAGATTTTAACATAATTTTGCTAGCATTTTGTTGAAAAATTTTAAGATTACATAATTATATGGCAAATCAGAAGGGATATGTTTTTTTCGTCCGGCCATTTTCAGTTTTTCAACATAATTTTCATCAAAATCTGATAATTTTGGCTTAGCAATTACATAATTTCAATTTCATTTAATGCCATCGGCAACACTGGTTCCGGCACCATCGGCTCGGATTCGGAGGGTGCCGAGCCGACCGCTCCTGTTATTCCCCCTAATCCCCCTTATAAATTTTTAATTTATTAAATTTATCTATGTCTGATTTCGGGTACCTACTGTGAGCAATTTAGAATTATTTTTCGATAGCGATTCGTTTTAATTTTCTTCTTGTTTGGTGCTGTGTGTAATAAACAGTGCTAACAAAAACTTTACAATGTGGAACTCGTCGTACATACATACCATCCCCCAATCCTAGACATTGCTGTGTTTTCCAGTGTAAGAATCTGGAGAGAGAGTCACCGGTTTCCATCTCCCAGAAAATTTCCTGAAGTATTCAAGGCTTGGATTTTGATAGGATTAAACCATCAAACTATGAAGTTCTAACAATGGACGAGATTTATAGTAAATATACATAGTCTGCAAGGAGCATTTTATCCCCACGGAGAGGACTAAAAGTAAACGCAGTTCCGTGTTTAAAAATACTTGGTGAGAACCTACCCTACACTTTTATTTCCCTTTTAGCCGGTTTAAAATGCGTTGGTTAAAGTATGAAATATTTTATTCGATTTACCAATCCACGAAAAATGTGTTGACATTCCATTAGATTTGAACAGTCTTTTACCTAAAATGATTGTTTTTTTTTTCGAGGAACACTTATTAGGAAAATTGTCACATTTAAAAATTAAGACAAGAAAGTCTTCACTTTTTCTCAAATTGTTTACCCTTTATGGAAAAATGGCATTACAATTTATAAGGGTATATTTTTTGTAACTACTTTTTTTACATATTTTTTTATGATTTTTTTAGGTTCTACACATCCATGCGCTGTTCAATTAGATATTCAAATGGTTTTGCCTCCTACTGAATTCCAATATCCAGATCTGACTTCCGCTGCAACAAGTTTTTCGACACCAACTCCTTCTAAGAGAATAAAATTGGAAAAATGTAGGATTGAGTTTTTAAAGTATTAAATATTTGTTTCTATTCTCTAATTCCCAAAACATGTCTTGACATTCTATTAAATTAGAACAGTTTTTATTTTATGAAGTACAATAACTCAAATACTTAGGTACATATACTGAAGTCTTTAGTCAAACACAATCAAAATTTTAGTGATACAAATACTTGAAAATTAAAAATAAGCAAATAATCTGATCAAAATAAATAATTTAAGTAAAAACAAATTAAGCACACTTATGTTAACTAATAACTTTTTAGGGGAAAAAAATGTTGTTTATAAATAGTGAGCAATGCATTGAAAGAAGCTCTCAAAAAAAGTAAGAATTTTTAATTTGGAAATAGGTACTTTATCTATTTATGACTTACGTCTTTCTAAAGAAATATTATTTTTGACTCAACCTGAATGCTGGGTTCAGAATCGATATCGATTTTTTTTTAACTTCAAATTTGGTACACTTTTTCAAGGTCATAAAAAGGCGCGAATGTAATTTTGAAAAAAAAATCGGGTTGAACGGGGTGTGAGGAAATTTTGAGACATCGTTGAATTCTGAAAAATGTCAGTAGCCTAAAAGATACATTTCCTTACTCTGTATTTAGATCTGAAATGTAACAAGATATACATTTTGAGAAAATTTCATGGGATCCAATGAGAAATTTCTCAGCTCTGATTCTATATAATTTGAGGGTGATTAAATGATACTAATGATAGTAAATATTTTTTTGCTATAAGATATTTGATTAATTTTATTATAAACCCTAGTTGTAAGTTTAAGATTAGTAGAGGTAGGTTTTATAGACATCTGTAGGTGCTGTATGTGTATTTCTTAGCTCATTTTTAGACAACAGAAACGATAATTGGAGCATAGGCCGGCGCTAATTGCAAAAAATGCCACCTAAAAAACCAAATTAATCAATTGCCTATCATCTAATCATGCTTTTTTAAGTCGTCGCGTTGCCATAAATGTTATGGCAACCGCTTTATACGTATATATCCAGATACTAAAAATGAGATCTGAAAAATAAAAACAATGAATTTATCTCACTTTATCAAATATATGTATGATATTAGATAATCATGTTTTATTTCACAAATGCAATCCTAAATAATGATAATCCAATGCATTTAGGCGATACAAATTGTATTTTGACATCAAGGCGACCGCAAAATAAATCTTAATGCTTTACTGTACAAGCATGAGATGGCAGCACGTCTGCATGAAAACAGTGTTATAACACGCATTTAAAGATCCTTTACAGGCGTAGCCGACTATATCAAAATCGGCCTCTCCTATTGGTCGATCCATCTCGTATTACCATATGTCTTCGTGATGCAATCAATTTCTCGCAAGAGCTGTTGTGGTGTAGAGGTTTACGCCCGGTCCTACGTGAGCGATTTGCAGCGAAGGCGAACGCGAAACAGTGGCGATGCCGTGCGACTATATTAACTTTTCGTACGGCATCGCCAGCGCTTCGCGTTCGCGTCGCCTGTAAATCGCCCACCTAGGACTTGGCGTTAGATCGTTTGGTCTCACCTGGAAAACACGGATTCGAACCCCGTTGCTGTTTTTTATATTTCTTTTAAAGATTATGTTTCTAAACAGCTTTTTTTCTTGATTTTGGGTATGTCTTGGGTTAGATTGGGTTTGCACCTGGTTAGTTTCCTTTTCTTGAGACCCCGTAGCGAGCGAAGCGAGCGGAGTGCCATGCGGATCGACCAATAGGAAAGGCCGATTTTTATATAGTCGGCTACGCCTGTAAAGGATCTTAAAACGCTTATAACACGTTAACTGGCGCTTTCCTGTCTAAATACGTTAATAGTCTCTGATGCGGGTTTGTCATATTGATTTGTATAGGAGTGGATAAGCAATAGCCGCCTGCCGCACTATTCAAAAGTGGCAACCCATGGGCGAAAAAACAGGTTTCTGCGCATGACAAAATCGATGCAAAATGGAAAAACGTAAACAAAGAAGATACCGTTTTGTCATGCGCACTAAAACACTCGCCGTCTCAGCAGGCGTCGGTCAGGATCGAACTTGGCTTTTGTCTTTGACATGTTTTCGCTTTGACGGCGCGGCGTTTTGAGTTAATGATTCGAGTTTTTACTTTTTTTACTTTCTTTGTACCTAGTGTCTGTAGTTGCTTAATTAGTTTTAGTTTAGTGGTTCACGTTTGTGGTTTGTGCGTACCCTATTTTGATTTTTCGTTTAAATTGAACAATACGCACATAAACAATGGGCGATGCTACCAAAATAGAATCCCGAAAGTGTATGGTTGTGTTTTGTAGTAGAGGTAAAATACCCGGGATTTCCTATTTCAAGTAAGTATAAGTATTTCTTATTTATACCTTATTGTTTGTTTCACTGTGCTAACTGGGGCCCATTTCACAATCGGCAAGACTCCTCTACCGAATATTTGGTCAAATAATCACTTTCGAAGTCCGGGCCTGCCTATTTACCTTCACGGTGCAACAGCTAGCTCCTACTAATTTTCTAATGCGCAAGTCCAAATTGAAATCTCTTTGTTTACATTTCGCGGTCGTAAATTTGCCATGTTTGATCTATTTATTGCTTATCCACTCCTATACAAATCAATGGTTAGTCAGAGTTACGGAGGGCTATAGGGTAGGAGACCGAACGCTTATGGCCGCATTTGCGATTTCTGTCCTTGTTTTTGGTTAGTTCGCTGGGTTGGCCGACAGAGGCGCAGTGATCGCATGCGCACTTATTTTTTCGTGTTTTAGATAGACCAACGCGGGATTTTTTTGGATTATTTGTATAAAAAACTATTATTACTGTCTTTTTGCGTTATTAATATCAACAATGAATGACATAACTTGTTATAAAAGTAGAGTTTGCTTCGTGCCGGGATGTATAACGGGTTATTCTTCTGATAGGAAGCTCAGGAAAGAATGTGGAAAGAACAACCCAAGTCTCTTTCAAGCTCCCAACGTAAGTAAAGTATTTGTTGATAAACACTATTAACGATTAATGCATTCGTTAAAATATATATTTTCGATTTTATAAAAATTATATCAATGTTTAGAATGTTTGCAAACAACATAACCTGAAAACTCATGGGAGTAAAATTATTGTATAGTAATAAGAACAAAAATTAATATGATTACATTAAAAATAGTTTAACTGTTCGCCTTTTTAACAAATATTTTGTTTAAACACTAGTTTTCAGATCTATATCGCCAATATCTAAAATAAGACCATTTTAACCAGTTATCACTTAGGTGGTGGGAAATCATACAAAAGCCCTAGATGTTCATTAATATGTTTTCTTTTTAGGATCCTGTAACATTTCAAAAGTGGCAAAGAACAATTCCTAGACAAGATAAAATATTTAGTTTAAAATATGTTGTTTGTGCGTTGCACTTCCCAGAAAAGGATATTTTGTGTTTTTATGAAACAAAATTGGCTGATGGCACCATTAGTAGAATTCCGAGAGGAAAACCAATATTAAAGAATGAGTCCGTACCAGTGATATTTCCTAATCTCCCTTCTTATTTATCGAGTCCTAAAAAAAGGAGAAAACCACCAAAGGAGCGAACCAAGATACAAAACAATAAAAAAAAAATATTTACCATTACACGATCCACCTAAAAGTACTATTACTTCAGCTGGAGTTGAAATGCCAGGTCATAGCTTAGAGGAAACTCCCGATAAGCCACTTGTCAATAACGAGATAGATGCAGCATTTGTTTTGTTTGAAAATTTGAAAAATAATTATAACACAATTTGCACTCCAAATAAGCAGTGGTCGCGTACATTTATTTGTGGAAAAAATGAAGTACTTTTTGCTGAATGGGATGATATCTATACCAAAACCATACCATACCACAACACCAAACCATACCACAAAAAAAAAATTGTGATACGCCAGGATATGTTTTAAGGTATTGGATTTTGATTTGGTTACTTCTCATGTTAGTAATAGAATATTTTTTATCGAATATTTAATCACTTGCTACATAATTGGGACAATAACAAGTATTTACAACTAAGTATACATGAGCCCAGTCACATATATGTTGGAATTTCTCCTCTGATGTTTTGAAATAGACTTCTCGACATGTGTAAATAAAACAGTTGTAATTTGATTCCGAATATATTTGATTTTAAGTAAAAGTTAAATCTTGACACTTTGGGTCATAGTTAACTACTGAATTTTTTGATACTAATAAAATACTTTCCACCACGTTGTATAATATGCTGTTACTTATTTCATGAATGTTTTAAGGTGTTGTTTGGAAAAACTGAAATATTAAGCTTGATGGTGGACACAAAATATTTTCAGGCTTTGATGAGATACAAAATATACTAAAAACCATTAACAAAATGAAAATATGTTCAGGAATTAAATTGATAAGGTGGGTATATGTAGGTATATTTTGAGGTATATCTGGGTAACAGATCTGTCATTTTTTTTATATTTTTTTAGTGCCTGATTGTGTACTTCATCACTACATAGGTACTACTAAGTACAATAAGTATGTCGGATGTAAGTAACATACTCCTTAAATTGTGTTGTGTGTTGCTGCTTAACAATATTTTGTTCTTAGTGGTGTGACGCTATACCTATGAATTTATGCCTAGGAATTATTGTACAGTATTGATAGTTTGTGGTTTTCATCTAATGCATTTTATTACACTTCCTAATTTGTATACACCTGTTCTCTGAATAACTTACATATATACATAACCGAGTACATAACAATATATACATAACAATTATAAGACATTTAAAGACATATAAAAAATATCTATTAATATTCTACTAAAGTAAAGAAAATAATTCTATAATATTTTACACTAAGTTTGATTTTTTTATTAATGTTACTCATCATCTGACTCATTTCAGCTTCTGTCGAATACTGTCGATATACACTCTTTGATCTGTATGGGAGCAGGCTTCGGTTGGGTTAACATACTCTTGACGTGGTTTAAAAACAAAATAAAATCGTCTTTATAATTATTTATTTTGGAATAAAATAAGGTATCTGTCTATCTATCATAGATAGGATGAGACAAGTTACATTAGAACTTAAAAAAAACCATTTATATTAATTTTTTCACTCATTATTATTATGGCATGTAAGCATTTTTTACACACACATTCAAGATGAGAATCTTCTTTTGGAGTCTGTTGTTGGTTTATTTATTTATATATTTATCACTGATCACTGTAATGAAATAAATTATATTTTTTAACAACTGCTTTTTTTCTGAGTTTAAATTTAAATAAAAAATGTGTACTAAAGTTGTGTGTTTTATTTGCTTTCCAAAAAAAAAATAGTTCTTTGTGTATCTACAACATCCTGATTTTTAAAAGCCAAGCATCTTTGAGATCGTATTAACATAATGCATCCAAAAAGGTAGGTAGGTACTTATTCTACGGAACACTGTATTTACGATTATTTAAGACCGATGGTTAATTTGTTATTAACAATATCTGTACTTTTTCTGTATTAACAAGTTTTCTCAATGTATTCTCTCTTCACAAAAAAAAATCGATTCTAAGAAGTAAAGGAATATAAAAGGTTTCCTCTATGTTGCATATACTTTTCGGAAATACCGTATAATCTTTTTGGAACCATAATTTGCTATGCTATTTTTTCAAAAACATTTCTGCTCTGACATAAAACACAAACACTCCTAAAGAACTCCTTTTAAGCCTAAATCCTTGAATAAAATTAAAGAAAAATTAAGTTGGAAAGCACAAGTTGTTTTGTCAATTTTATCATTTAATAAAATTATAAAGTAGAATCCGTCGATGAAATTTTAAAGAATATTTAAAAAATATCTTTTACTTAATATAAAATCGTTATTTGTCTCTCTGAAAGCAATAAGTTAACTAATTTCAATAAAAAATAGTTATTGTCCCATAAGAATCCATGCATTTTTAAGTGCGGATGGAACACATACGCCCCTGGCGGCAGTTCTTGAAAGCTGATTTATCGATGCAAAACTGTGACGGAAACAAATGTATTGCGATTGGTCTCCTACCCTATAGCCCTCCGTAGTCAGAGTTTGTCTTGTCTGTGTCACTCGCGGATGCTGTGACAGTATCGCTACATTCCATGCCATATTTCACTTTTCCTTCCGCTCTCTACCGCTCGCTACGGGGGCTCAAGAAAAGGAAACTAACCAGATGCTAACCCAAACTAACCCAAGACATACCCAAAATCAAGAAAAAAACTGTTTAGAAACTTAACCTTAAAAAAATAAAAATAAAACAACGGGGTTTGAACCCGAGCCGCCGCGCCGGCGCCGGTAACTGCCGCTGCCGAGTTCAGACCTAACCATCAGAATCAGAATCATTTATTTACAACTTTCAAGAGGTATATAGTACAGGCTTTTATCTTAATACTAAAATGTTTATAACATTATGTATATATAGTTCGCAATATTTCCTTACGACCTTAATCGAAACAGGACGCGATACAGCACCTCATGGGTTGGCTGGGTGTAAGCCATTATTTAAGATTAGCCGCACTGTCGTACTGTTGGCATTTCTTTCATTCTCTGGAGCACGCGCCTTATATAAAGTTACAATTTTATGAATTTATACAACGTAGGCAGGAAAGGAAAATTATTTAAGGCTTAGTTATAATATGTCTATGCTATTTACAGAGGAAAAATATATTTACAAAAAACCTCTTTAACTTTTCTTTGGCATAAAATTGGTTGAATATATATATTTACATATTTACATTCTGTGTGCTGGTTTTTATTTACATGGTTAAGTTCGAAACGACCTAACCATCTAGTCCTCTGGACCACCACGCCTTATACTGCAAATCGATTGCATCACGAAGACATAGCGCGAATGCAATCGCTTGAGTCAACGCCATCTGCACTAGATGGCGTTAGAGTCGGTATCGAAAATTATATCGGGTCTACAGACACTTTTCTGTGTCAATGACACATAAAAGGCACAGAGTAGTATATAGGCTGTGGAAAAGGTGTCATCTGTGTGAGAGTGTGAGTTGTCATGTCAGTATAAGCCGAGTATAACAAACCAACGAGTAGCGACATAAAGCGTCGGCACCTATGTTCAAGCTTTGTTTATATAGGGAAGACAATGGTTCAAGGGACCGATTCCGGCAGAGCCGATGACAGTTGGACACCATATTTGTAAACTGCTCAAACTCTCAAACCATGAAGTGGCTCGAAAGGAAGCGACTCTGTGACTACACTATAAAAAAACTTGAAGTGGAAAATTGCTCGTTTCATATTTGAATCTGACTTAGTAAAATTTAAAGCTTTTCTATAATTAGTGGTTTTCCTACTTGTTGTCACCCTTGGCGATAATAATTTCTGAAAACTATCATAAAAATATATATTACTTATATTTCTACTACGATTTGTTGATAAAGGAATCTCAATATTTTCTTGGAATTTTATTTAAATAATTACTTTCCTTTAGTGAGGGTGCGTTGGGAGAAAAATAAACCCACGTATTTCATGATTTCATTTATCATATTACTAAGTTGCTGTGTCAATTTTTAACCTAAATAAAGCACTTTGAGCTTACACGCGCCTGGTTTGGAAGTTATTGAAGAGGTGTAGCAGAGGTTTTTGATAGGTAGTAGAGAAAGATATTTGTACGAAGTTTTCAGCGGTTCTCAAATAGACATTTCTTATTATACTAGTTTCAGCAACTTCTTGTTATTATTAATAGTACTCCATTTCTTTAAATTTCGATGTTATATTTACAAAAGTATTGGGTAAATGTTTTGAACCTTTGAGACGTGGAGGAAAATTAAAACTTGCAACAGCACAAACAAAAAGTCTTTATTAATTAACTGTTATCAGTACGCTGAGGAGTCGTAAGTCAGGAGTACTTACTTACCCCAGTTATCTTAAGGGTTTTTAACCCTTACACCGACTCTTATGAAGACAATGTTGTTAAATTATTAATTTGAATAAAAGACAACATTTTTCACTAGTCTAATAATGTTTATTAATCAAAGGTTAATGAAAGTAAATTTGTGGCGTAGATTTCGGCAGAAATGGAACTAAAAATGTTATGTATAAATAAACAAATTTAAATTTAGACATACGGGTACATACCAAAAATAAAAAATTACCATATAAAGGCAATACTAAGCCATCCCAGGGAGGGATGACTGACTATGTCCTCTATAAGGAATGGCTCGAAAAAAAAACACTATTACTGACTGATGGTCTAAAATTAGCAGCCTCCCTTGTTTAAAAGTAAGATAGCACCAACTCTTCATTCCCGTCGGCCTTGTTCGATCCTCCTCCGTCTTGGTACTCTATTTACACTGTTAACAGATATACTCTGTAAAAATCCTAGCAGAAGCATTTAAAGGGATACAATTTGAATAGTCTTTCCAAGGATATGAACTTCGGTTAACTTACCAGAATCTAGGACTCAATACTGACCACGTAATGCCAATGCTTTTAATTATTTATAGTTGAAGGTCGCTGTGCATTACATTTATTATTATAATCGACCTCTCCTATTGGTCGATCCATCTCGTATTACGATATGTCTGCGTGATGCAACAAATTTCTGTCAAGAGCTCTCGTGGTGTAGAGGTTTATCCTGCTGGGTCTCACCTGGACGGCCTAGGTTCGAACCCCGTTGCTTTTTTTATTATTTTTTTAAGATTACGTTTCTAAACAGTTTTTTTCTTGATTTTGTATATGTCTTGGGTTAGTTTAGGTTAGCATCTGATTACTTTACTTTTCTTGAGCCCCCGTAGCGAGCGAAGCGAGCGGAGGGCCATGCGGATCGACCAATAGGAAAGGCCGATCTTTATATAGTGCACTACTTGTGTAACGGATCTTATAACGCTTGTCCCGTTAATATCTAGAAACCTGCAATCGCTATGTTTAGTATATATCGGCCTAGATGGCGGTAGTATATTTCAAATACCTTGTGCTCTAAGATCCTTTACAGGCGTAGACGACTATATAAAAATAAAAAAAAAACAACGGGGTTAGCAGACTCAGCCATCTAAACCTCTCATCCACGAGAGCTCTTGCCACATATATATTTATTTTTACGTATATGTCTTGCCACAAAGTGGCAGAGACATATTGTGAGTAATACTAGATGGATCGACTAATAGGAGAGGTCGAGTTTTAAATAGTGCTCTAGTTGGGTAAGGAATCTTAATCCGTAGGTTCCATATCCATGCTGTTCTTGATAAAATGGCCAATTCTTTTAATTAGGTAGGTAGGTAAATACATCATAGAAACTTCAATAAATTATTGCTATATTGCATATAACTAGATATATGTCTATAGTTTGGACATTATCTTTACAAGGGTTTTGACACAGTTTTGGTTAAGAAATTGCAGTAAATTTTTGCCTGATTACCTATATGATGCGTTTTATCATTCTGACAGAGGCGTATCAAAACATTTTCTCTAAAGAATTGGCACTAAAAAAAATGAGTATATTCATTTCGGACATTCGTAGACTCTAAAAAGGTGAATAGCGGTATTTGTTTAGTCCACTAAAATTCTATCCTCGCTACGCCACTAAACAAACTTAATTTCGAAGTTGCAAAAGTTGAACTGTTTGGCTGACGTGTACGATGGTAAGGCCGAGAAAATATGTTAAACTTTTTATATATTATTCTGTATAACGAAATTAATTTTTTGTGGTCCATTTTGCCTTGCACTTTGCACACAACATTTCTTGCCAGGATCGCGAAGGAGCCATAAAAGTATATTTTTGCGGTATAATGAGTTAGTTATCTGATTAATTATTGTATTTTATTTCTTATAAGGTGATGTATACAAGAGCAGGGACATAATTTTTTTTCTCAAAAACGGTTGCGTCTGGAAATTTTGGATTTGGTACGACGCTCACTTGTTTTTTGTGATCCAATTTTCCATCTTCGAATTAATACGTCACATGTGCGATTTTTCAAAATTTAGCTTTGAAACACAATAACTGTCGACATTTTTTTTTAGCATTTTATAAATGATAATGCCATAAGCAAAGACAATGTAAATTGTCTTTGCCATAAGGTAGTTTAAATTCAATTAGTCCACCCTATACATCCTAGGCCACGGGGAGAACGGAGAGATGCCCCACGTGAACAGGAGACTGGCATTTCCGCCGAAACCCCTCAGGAGGAAGCTGAAGGTAGGGTTGATCCTGTCTTCACAGAAGCTTCTAAGCCTGAGACCGGATTGGTGGAACCAACAGCTTCAACATCGGGTGGCAGAGAGGGAGCCAAATCCCTCTCAAAAAATGTCGCACCTCGACCAGGCCCCCTGAAAGGGAAAGGAGAGTCCATCCCTGTCAAGGGGACCAAAGGGTCGAAAAAACAAGGAGGTAGGGCCCGCTTGGATGAGCAGACTGGGAAGAAAAATGGAAAATAAGACCATTTTTCTGCAGGCCAATCTGCAACATGCCAAGGCTGCTTCATACATCCTTGGCAAAACTTTTAATGAAGGGCGGCTAGATATCGCCCTTCTCCAGGAACCCTGGCTATCAACAACAGGTCAAATACGAGGCCTAGGTAATACACCAGGTAAGATAATTTGCTCTGGAAACTAACCCATGTATCTTAATCAAAAACAACATGACATTTTTCAAAATTTCAGATCATTGCTCGCGGGACGTGGTGACAGCGCTTGTCAAAATACCCATGGGACAGGGCACAACGGATATGATCGTTTGCTCTGCCTACTTTCCTGGGGACGCTGGAGCAAACCAACCTCCTCCAATTGAAGTGCAGAACTTGGTCGCCTACAGTCGGAGGAAGAACATCCATCTACTGGTCGGATGTGATGCCAATGCGCACCATGCAGTGTGGGGCAGCACGGACACCAACCAAAGAGGTGAGTCATTATACAATTATTTACTAGGGGAGGGGCTGGTTGGTAATAACAGGGGCTCTGAACCAACCTTTGTAACTGCCAATAGGCAGGAGGTATTAGATCTAACGATCAGTGATAATCTCTTATCCACAAGAATTTCAGATTGGATAGTGTCATCAGAGCCCTCGTGCTCTGATCATAGACATATTCTCTTCAATCTGAAAACAGGGGAAAGACCCATCTTTGAATACAGGGATCCTAAGTGCACTGATTGGGCTGGTTTTAGTCTTACCCTTCAGGAGCAGATGCGGACCTCTATTGCAAACATATCAAATCGTGATGAGATTGAGCTGGCCTCGGAGCAACTGAGGACAGCCATAAATACGGCTTATCATGAAAACTATCCAGTCAAGACTAAAAGGGACAACAGAGGAACCACTTGGTGGAACAACTCCCTTGACAAACAAAGGAAGGAGGTTCGTAAACTCTTTAATAGAGCTAAAGAGACCGGCACATAAGATCAATACAGAACTGCTCTAACGAACTGCAACAAAGCCATCAGAGAGGCAAAAAGGAATTCATGGGAAACCTTCTGCCAGGGCATAACAGATGCACCTGGCAGTGCAAGGATCCATAGAATCCTCTCTAAAGAAGCCGTTCAGGAGTTAGGATCGCTAAAACGACCTCACGGATCCTTTACGGAATCTGGCATGGAGACGTTGGAGCTTCTAGCTAGGACTCATTTCCCGGGATGTCGGATTTTGCATAATGATGAGGAGGAGCCTGTTTGGGACCGATCAAATCGGCCAAAAGCGGGTGATTGGATTGTCCCCAAGAACATCATTAATGCATCAACAATTAAAAGTGCTATTCTATCGTTTCAGCCTTTTATATCACCTGGTGAGGACGGAATATTTCCAGCACTGCTGCAGAACGGTCTGGAAGTATTAACACCGTTCTTAATCAAACTTTTTAGAGCCAGCCTAGCGAGTAATTATATACCTAGCAGCTGGACTAAATTCAGAGTGGTGTACATCCCAAAAATGGGACGTAGGGAATCAACACCTAACTCATGGAGACCTATAAGTCTGACCTCCTTTCTGTTGAAATGCATGGAAAAGATACTCGACGTGCACATCAGAACGGGTGCACTTGGTGAGTATCCACTGAATGCTCACCAATATGCGTATCAGACCGGCAAATCTACAGAACTAGCACTAAACAACCTTGTCGGGAACATAACACAAGCGTTATAAAGCAAGACTATCGGGATGGGTGTGTTCTTAGACATCGAAGGAGCATTCAATAATGGGTCGCAGTGGAGGGTCCTATTTGGACCCACTCACGTGTACAAATACAAAATACAATACCCTATACATATAGATATAGGGTGGACTAATTGAATTTAAACTGTTTGCCATTTTGGATTTTGATACGACACGTTACCATATAATATTTTATTACTGGAAAACCGAATATTTTGGGCATCCAAACTTCCGTTCATTAAAGAGGAGAGTTATAAGTACAACCATATAAAATGGTACAACGTATCAAAAAAAGCGTGTGCACTATGTGCGCATATCAGAAGTGAAACTTCTTAACCTTAAACGCCTTAGCCTCGGATTTGGTTAAAAAGTAGTTTTTTTTTTTAAATATAACACTCAATTAACAAAAAGCCCTAAATGAAAAAAAAAATCTTCATAAAAGTTTCGCTTATCGTGTATCGTCCGCTGCCTTCGCCAGCCGTGTTCGCGACCTTCAAATTTTAACTCCCGGCGTGCGTTAAGAAGTTTCACTTCAAAAATCGCTTTCATTCGATTAAAAATGCCGAGTGGGTGAATTTTTTGATTTTCAGTTTAAAAAAGGTACCTAATTTAATCGTACCTGCTAGCC
>MU188466.1:17434-62189 GCA_016904865.1 Pissodes strobi | reverse complement strand
GGGGGTATACTACCAACCGGCACGTATCGCAGTTAAAGTTGAATCATAGCCTCATTTGTCCTTAACATTTTCTTTTTTGATTTACTTCATTATCTCAGTTACGAGAGGAGATACACAGATTTAGATGTCAACATGCTTATATAAACTTTATTAACGTATACATTCAATAATAAAAAATGTGCAATTTATGCTTTATTTTTGCTGTGATAAAAAGAATAAATTCACGATTCACTTCCTTAAATTACAATATTAAAATTAAAAACTAAATTTCATGTTTGTTTGAAACAAAAACTTTATTCTTTGTAACATGTGAAATTAAAAAACTCAAGAACAATTGAAGTTATGGATTAAGTATATGATATTAATATCGTGTGAACACGCCTGTAGTTCTAATTACCGCATTCATGCGCCTCGGCATACTGGAAATTATTTTTTTTTATTATATCCTGGGGGCTATTCTCCCATTCGGCAATTACTGCATCCATCAGTTGATTGTGGTTAACGGGTGCGAGTATCCGACTTCAAACTTTTCTTTTAAGAGTATCCCATATATGCTCTATGGGATTTAAATTGGGACTGAGAGGTGGCCATTGCATCAGTGGAATTCCAGCATTATTGTTTGTCGTACCAATCGTGCAGCAGGATGCAACTACAGGGTGGTTTGTAATATGAGACGAGACTGCGAAATATAATTTGAAGATCAATCGACTTACCTGTAAGGAAGGTTGATCAAAATTATATGAGCAGTCTCGTCGAAATATTACAAAGTCCCCCCCCACATTTCGTAGTAATTAAATAATCCCGCCCTATGCGGTCAACCTGATATCGTACTTTCAACTACTGAGTCAGAATTTGGCACGGACGCATGGGCAGGTGAAGAGGAGGTGTTTTCTTAAATTAAATAATATAAAAATACCTTAAACGAATTTTTGCTGATAAGTAGTTTCCAAATTAATTTTAAAGAATTAAACTGTGTATTTGACAATAATTACTGTCACTGTAAATCATTTGTTCACAGATTTTTCTTGAAAAGGAATTCCATAGCCTACTTGCAATACTTTTAAAAATGAACGTAGGCGATCAAAAGTTTAGTTAGCGAATAAAAAGTTTATATTTACAAAAAATATATTGACATCTAAATCTGTGTATCTCCTCTCGTAACTGAGATAATGAAGTAAATCAAAAAAGAAAATGTTAAGGAAAAATGAGGCTATGGTTTAACTTTAACTGCGATATGTTCCGGTTACCAGTATACACCACAGGGTGATACGAAACTTCTGACAAAAAAAGCAATAATTTTTTTATACCCGGTATAATATTAACATTAACTTCTTATCAAAGAAACCCAGAATGTAACATTGCGAAGGAACAGACCTAAAAAATTATCCAAATCGGATTGTAGGTTGTAGAAAAAAATCACGTCAAGTATGTGGCAAATTTATGGTCGTGCGTTAATTTTGTCCAGGAGTTTATATTTTGTTTGATTAATAATTTTTATATTTATTTTCTGTATAACCAAACGGACATATGAGATCTGGTTTTTGATTACATTATTTTTATGTATGAAATTTATTCTGAAGATGATACTATGCTGTCATTTCGGTGTGTTAAACGTTGTTAATAAATAGGAATAAATTATGCTAAGATCAGAGTATAACGCTAAGATCTTCAATATCTGTCTGTTTATTTAGACAATTTTGATGTAAATGAATTTCTATCATCTCAAGAAAACGGTATTTGTTACTATTATTTTCTTGACCTATTATTTCAGTATTTTGAAAAGATATGTTATGGTTTCTTTCTATGACATGTTCTGCTAAAGCACCAGTCCTTTTTCCTAGCCTATAATCACTCTTATGTCTAGTTATCCTATCTTGTAAAACAGTTGACGTTTGTCCTATGTAATCCCTGTTTCAATCATCACACGTCATAATCATAACTACGATTCCTAAAACAAATCTCAAAACATTTTATATCTCTTCAACAGTTATGACAACTAGGGGTGGGCAAAATAATCGGTTAATCGATTAAAAATCAATTAATCGATTAACTTTTTTTAAAATATCGATTAATCGATTATTCGATTAATATCTCAGATAATACCGATTAATCGATTATTTCGATTAATCGATTATTTAGATTCTCTAAAACGGAGTTTTATCCACAATACCGAAACAGAATTATTGCACTCGACGCGCGTTTCGCTAACCATGTTAGCGTCATTAGGAGATGATTAAAACTGAAACAGTTTTAATCATCTCCTGATGATGCTAACATGGTTAGCGAAACGCGCGTCGAGTGCAATAATTCTATTTCGGTATTGTGGATAAAACTTCGTTTTAGTGCATGTTGCCGAAGATTCCAAACCCCAACATAGATTATTTAGATATTTACTAAAATATTAAACGTTTAATCGCTTAATCAATTTTTTGCACACTCCTACCGACGACTTTACAACAAATATAGTTTTCAAACATTCAAATTAATAACACAGTGTACAGGGTGTCCCATTTTCGACGATATTACGGGGTGTCTCACTTACGAGTAAAGATAGAGAGCTGCGGTTTTCGCATAACTGTGCTTTTTTTGTGAAAAGAACGATGGTATAAACAAAATTTTCATAGTCCGCTTCGTTTCTGAGATACAGGGCGAAATTGAAAATAATGCATTTTGGGACCCCCCTCGTATCTCCGTTATCCTTTAACATATTGCAAAGCTAAAAACCAGCTTTTATATACTTTTTTACGTAGAATCCAGTGGCGTGGTCAGATTTTTGCTATGAGCTGTCATTTTTTAGCTATAAATCAAACTTATATTTTTTTAAATGGAACACCCTGTATATTTTTTTCGTTTGAATGGAAATTTTATAAGCTTTACAAAAATATATAATACATGATATGTATTTGAAATAATAAGCCTAAAATTCATAATTTTACAAAATGAATCTCTATACGACACTCTTGATGCCTATAGTGTAAGCATTATATTTTAAACAACGGCATAAGTATTAGTTGGCAGAGATTATTAGAGCAATGGAATCAGTGGCGGATGGGGGGGCCGGGAGAACGGGAAATTTCCCGAGGGGCGTCTTACTGTGGGGTATCATGGGGCATCTACTGCTACAAACTACAGATGGGCCATAGGCCTAAAAATTAAATACCGCGCGTTAATAAAACTTGTTGAGGTCTCTTGACACTTGGCTCTCGGTCTATAATTATTACTCTTCACTTGGAGGAAATGTCAATCTTAATCTATCCCACATAAATCTATTTTTAAATAAAAAAGTATATAATATAGGTAGGTTAAAAACCTGGTATTAAACGTTACAAATACCAAAACAATTACAACTGGCAACGCAGCAATTCCGCAATACGCGTGAGTGTCATTACTGATTACTGTATCTGTATCTCTGTACGTTTACGTTAATGGATGGATAGTGGATCCGAAAGAAACGATTCTAGGTAATTACCTAGTATTTCTATTTAAAACGCAGTAACATATTATAACACGATTATTCAAAAATTAAGTGCAGTGTGTGTACTGAAAAATAGATGTATACAGTAGATACATAATATTTATTATAGATATTATGAATCTATTGAGGATGCAAGTAATGAAGAGATTTTCATATGGTAAGTGAAATCACTAGGTGTAAGGGCTAGGGTCTAGGGTTGCCAAGTTGTAAAAATGAAATACCCTGAGACAAGTCAAAATAATATCAGTCGCTGCCGCTCGGATCTCGATCTCAGTTAGGTATTTCCCGGGAATCCAAAGTCACATGGCGCACGGGGCACGGGCGAAACGTCATCGATTCTTTGAAGCTACACACTGCGTCGTTGTCAAGCCTATTACTACTAATTTAAATTCAATGTAATTATATGCTTGGGAAACATTCTAATTATTTTTCTTTATATAGTCAAATTAGAAATTGTTATAAAGCGTGTCACGAGCTGTTTTGTCTAGCGTATATCAATAAGAAAAGCCCCACGTTGGGCGCCAAACATTTATTACGCTCTTTCTGTCCTTCTAATGGGCGCAAACTTTCACTCCAGCTTAGAAGGAACTGGGAGTGAATAATCTCAAATCGAAGGAACAAAAAAAAAATCATTTCGAGAATTTAAAAATTAGATATTGAATGAAATAAAGTATGTCAGTGCGTAGGCTAAAACGAGCTGTCGCCGAGAGTATAAATTAGGCCCTAGCTCAAATGCCGGAGAGTAGGGTGCGGGTGGCTTTATTTAAGGCGCCACGGGCTTTTAGACAGCACATGCGAGAATTACCCCAAAGTTGAAATATGGAACTAACTCCTTTTAGCTTAAGCTTCGCAACAAAATAAATGAATACCAAAAATTCGATATTTGTTTCTATCCGGAAAATCGATCAATAAAACAACAAAAATGAGTTAGAAAATTAGATTAAATATGTATACCGGCAATTTATCAGTATTAATAATGAAAAAGAAATAATTACCCGAAAATTAATCAAAATCAAAGCCGATATAAAGCAAGTACCCGAATTAACCAAAGAAAACAACTAAAGTTCATGAGGACAAATATTCAAAAATTAATCAAAAGCGACTAAAGAAAGAGGTAAACATATATTGAAAAAGTAATCAAAAATAATCAAGAACGTTTCAGTTATTGAGCGCTAATGATAAAAAACACATACTTACGGAAGCGACCTATCCTGTTGTCGATTCGCTTAACTAAACAGGTGAATAAACAAACAAGGATTGGTTTTATTACCTAATAAGAAAATATCACAGCTGGTCAGGAGGAAAAATAAGGATTAAATTGGAGAAAATTTCAGTAACTCAATTCTTATGGTTACACTGTATTCTTAAGCAAAAAAAGGTAGGCTTTACTCGGTGAAATAATGCACACTCTTAATCTAAACAAATTCCGAAATAATCAGTTGTAATTAATGACGATCGCTCAAAGCATTAATAAAAAGAACGTCAGTAAAATATGTTGAAAGCCAGCGATACTGCAAATAATTTCTCGTTATAGGTAAGTTCAATTAGATCGAGTAATCACCTAATTATAGACTAATTCACGGGCTCGAAACATGATCCGTTACATATGCCGCATAACTAACTAACTATGGTTATTCAGTTCAAATAAGCTTCGTTGATAACTGCCGCAAAAACAATATTAAGAAAAAACTAGTTAGATCTAGCGTTATTATAGCTACCAATTAATTACAGACTCTGACCTTAACATATGATAATTTACTCCACGGTCAAGTTACCGGTAGGATACAGATAATAAACAATCTCTTCGAGTAAAGAAAATATCAAACGCCGCAATTAAAAAAAAAATAAAAATAACGCAAAGTCTACTAGGCTGTAACAACACTGGTAGTTATCTGATCTAAAGTTATCCAACGTAAGTCAGAAATCGTGAAAACTACTGAAAAGTGAGAATAATAATAAAACTAGTTCGACCTACAACGTTACTGCGTCAGTCAATTAAAAGTTCAAAGAAATTCGATGCAAAATTTATATTAGATCAACGGATCTATTCAGAATTTTAGAATTTGATTAATAATGCGGAACTCTCAGGCCCGACAAATTGCCCAAAAAATTCAAAGTTTGTTTAAAAGGAAATTTTAATGTCTAAATGTTACCTTAATTAAGGAGAAAAAGATTAAAAGTTAATTTTTGTTCGAAAACAAAGCAAAAGAATAAAATATAAAATTTCCAATCAAATGAAAGACAAATATATAGGGTGTTCCATTAAAAAAAATACAAGTTTGATTTATAGCTAAAATTTGACAGCTCACTGCAAAAATCTGATCACGCCACTGGATTCTACGTAAAAAATGTATAACAGCAATTTTTTAGCTTTGCTTTATGTTAAAGGATAACGAAGATACCATGGGGGTCCTAAAATGCAATATTTTTAATTTCGCCCTGTATCTCAGAAACGAAGCGGGCTATGAAAATTTTGTTTATAACAACGGTCTTTTCGCAAAAAAGTAGCACAGTATTGCGAAAACCGCAATTCTCTATCTTTACTCGTAAGTGCGATATCTCGTAATATCATCGAAAATGGGACACCCTGTACAGTTGTTGCCCAACACCAATACATAACACGTTAGCAGTATAGTGTAATTATGCCTCCAGTGTTCCATGTGAAAGGATGTTTGGTAAAGGCGGTCAGACTGTAAGTGATTTTATAGCAACTTGTTTTTTTACAATGAACAAGAGATTTGTAAACCTACACAAAAATTGAATTTACGATTTTTTATAAATAATAAGAATTTGTAGAAAATATTCTTGTTTAAATCCTTCTCCGTTTATTAGAAGTTAACTACCCACTTTGCAAAGCTGTAGCACCTTGGTGTGTGTGATCTAATAGATTATTAAACGGTAAGATATGAATTTACAAGCCATTTTGTTCTCACTTTATCAGATATATTGTTTTGTGCGGTACTTCGATTAATCAATATTAATCGGCAAGGTATTTGTATTAAAAATTGGTTATTCGATTAATGGATTCTCTCGATTATCGACAATCTAGGTTATACCTTTAATCGATTATTTCGATTAATCGATTATTTCGATAAGTCGACTATTTAGAGTATTTCGATTAATCGATTATTTTGATAAAAATTTTTTTTCAATTAATCGATAATATTGATTATTTCGGTTCATCGATTAGTTCGATTATATCGATTAATCGAGAATAATCGATTATTACAAATAATCAAAAATCGATTAGTACTTTTAATAATCTCGCAGCCCTAATGACACACACATGCAATTTACGATAGAAAAAGATAAAGACAATGCTGTTCCATTTCTAGATACGAAAGTTCAGAGAGCTGAAAACACTATCATAAAATTAGACTGGTACACCAAAACACCAGATATATGAATTTCCATTCATTTTACACAGAAAAAAATAAATTAATTTAATAATTGTTTTAAGAGAAAGAATGCGAGAAGTATGTAATCCCTCGTACTTCATAAACAATTTAAGAAAATTAAAAACCATTTTAAAGGAAAATCTTTACCCAGAGTGGACCATTAATAAATTCTCATTTATCTTCATCAATTTAGAAAATCATAATACATCACAAAATAATAGAGAAATTACTTAACAACTTTCTCCTTTGCAGGATAATTAAATATCTCATAACTCAATTTCGCCAGACATTACTGCCTTTGACAACAATAATCTAACAAAATATTATTTTTCTTTGCCATATGTACAAGAATTATCACATAAACTAGAGATTTTAACCATACAAGTCAGTATTAAAATATGTTGAAAGCATATAGTAACAATAGGTAACACCTTTGCTAGGCTTAAAGACAAAGAAGGCAAATTGGAGAACCCAAGTGTTGTATTATATATAAAGTGAAGTGTGATGACTCTAACAGGGATTACATAGGACAAACGTCAACTGGTCTACAAGATAGAATAACTAGACATAGGAGTGATTGTAGACTAGAAAATTAACTTGTGCTTTAGCAAAACATGTCATAGAAACAAACCATAACATAACTTTTCAAAATATTGAAATAATAAATAGGCCAGGAAAATAATAGTAACAGATGAGATGATAGAAATTCATGTACAGGGTTATCAAACGAGGACTAGACAAGGCGATTTTTTGACTTTCCCTATACTTTTTAAATGAAACACCCTGTATATAACTACATTTTTGGACTCTCTAGAAAAATCTAAACACATTTTGTGTATAATATCCTATACCTATCTCCATCTGTTTACCAAATATTGACAGTTGAAAGTCGGGCATTTTCATTTTGACACTTTGACAGGCTCTAAAATCTAAACCGCACGAGATCAAAGAAAACGGTTTGCACATTCCTATCGTGGGTTTTCATAAGCTATCGAATGATCGTAACTTTGAATTTAACCGGAGGTTTAAAAGTTCCGGTTAATTTTATCCGCAGGTTAAATTCGAAGATACTGTCATTCGATAGTTTATGAAAACTTAAAGCTTCGTACAGACCTGAACATTACGCCGAACAACAAGCAGAACAACGAACCGAACGGCAATCGGAACACTAGTTTGGACGGGGTTACGAACACGTTTGCAAACACGTTCACAAATTCTGACCATTCGGCAAACGGTTCGCGGTGTTCCCATCACTTGTCGGTTTTTTCTCCGCCATCAAAGGAAATGCTCGCGAATGTGTTTGCAGGTTTGGACGGGTTAATAACAAAACGGCGAACAGAAGTTTGGTAGTGAGCAATGCAGTGTAAATTTTTTACTTTTCCTTCTGTGTTTTGAGTGTTAACAATGGAGTGGACAGAAGAAAAATGCATGGAACTTATTATTAACAAAAATATTTGTTGTGGACAGCCAAACATCCGCAACATTATAATAAAATTACTCTGGTACTATGCTACTTATGGACTGTTTTGAAATTCTAAATAAATATTGAAGGCTGCTGTAGGTATCCCTGTTGCTAAGAAACGGAGTGTTACTGCTAATCTATCTTGAATTGATAGTGCTTTTCTAAGTACAGTGTCCTGTTTTATTTTCGGACATATTTTGTTTAATAAATACTCAAAGTCGGAAGGTGTCATCCTTGTAAAATTTTTGTAATGTCCACTCACAGCTTGAAACTTTAATTCACTTACTAAATTAAAATTTTCTGCACTTATTTGTGCATAAAAATATGTTTGCCACAATCTTCTTGGTTTTCGCGTTTTTTTCTTGCACAACGAATAACGAATATATATGTACGCTGCTGCTGTTGCACTTTTATTCATCTTGAACCAATAAAAGAAGGTTGATTATTTTGAACTAATAACTTTGAACTACCTAGAACATTTATGGGAACAACACAAAACGTTCCGTTTGTTGTTCGGATCGACAAAATTTAAATGACCGTTCGCCGTTCTGTTTCCCGTTCAGTTCGTTGTTCTGTTTTTTGTTCTCCGTAATGTTCAGGTCTGTACGAAGCTTTAAGCTTCGTACAGACCTGAACATTACGCCGAACAACAAGCAGAACAACGAACCGAACGGCAATCGGAACACTAGTTTGGACGGGGTTACGAACGCGTTTGCAAACACGTTCACAAATCCTGACCATTCGGCAAACGGTTCGCGGTATTCCCATCACTTGTCGGTTTTTTCTCCGCCATCAAAGGAAATGCTCGCGAATGTGTTTGCAGGTTTGGACGGGTTAATAACAAAACGGCGAACAGAACTTTGGTAGTGAGCATATGAGCAATGCAGTGTACATTTTTTAGTTTTCCTTCTGTGTTTTGAGTGTTAACAATGGAGTGGACAGAGGAAAAATGCATGGAACTTATTAACGTTTATCAACAAAAAGACTTGTTGTGGAAAGCCAAACATCCGCAACATTATAATAAAATTACTCTAGTACTATGCTACTTATGGACTGTTTTGAAATTCTAAATAAATATTGAAGGCTGCTGTAGGAATCCCTGTTGCTAAGAAACGGAGTGTTACTGCTAATCTATCTTGAATAATTGATAGTGCTTTTCTAAGTACAGTGTCCTGTTTTATTTTCGGACCTATTTTTTTTTAATAAATACTCAAAGTCGGAAGGTGTCATCCTTGTAAAATTTTTGCAATGTCCACTCACAGCATGAAACTTTAATTCACTTACTAAATTAAAATTTTCTGCACTTCTTTGTGCATAAAAATGTGTTTGCCACCATCTTCTTGTTCTTCGCGTTTTTTTTGCACAACGAATAATGAATAATATGTACGCTGCTGCTGCACTTTTATTCATCTTGAACCAATAAAAGAGGGTTGATTATTTTGAACTGACAACTTTGAACTACCGAGAACATTTATGGAAACAACACAAAACGTTCCGTTTGTTGTTCGGATCGTCAAAATTTAAATGACCGTTCGCCGATCTGTTTGCCGTTCAGTTCGTTGTTCTGTTTTTTGTTCTCCGTAATGTTCAGGTCTGTACGAAGCTTAAGATAAGAATGTGCAAACCGTTTTGATCTTGTGCGGTTTAGATTTTAGAGCCTGTCAAAGTGTCAAAATACCCGACTTTCAACTGTCAATATTTGGTAAACAGCTAATATAGGTATAGGATATTATACACAAAATGTGTTTAGATTTTTCTAGATAGTCCAAAAATGTAGTAATAAAGTGACCCCTAGCACTTTTATTTGATGTTCAATTGTTTTTTGCTGAACATATCCGAATTCGCGGGAGAAAATTACATAAGATGGCTATTTCAGTTTTTTAATAAAAGTACAGGGAAAATCATAAAATCGCCTTGTCTAGTCCTCGTTGGATAACCCTGTACATCCAAATTGTCTAAATAAACAGAAGGATATTGAAGATCTTAGGACCATTTACTCGTATCTAGTAACAACCCTTAACACACCGAATAACGTGTCAAATGCAACTCAGTATCATCTTCAGAATAAATTTCTTAAAAAGTAATACAATCAGAAACTAGATCTCATATGGCCTTTTGCTAATAAAGATTTAAAATGACCCCCATTTAAAATTGTAACAAATCACAATCTCCATTATGTCCTCATCAGCAAATAGTAAAAATGTGGAAAAAAACTTGTTTTCGGTATGAAATCTGTTTTACAACCATTAGTTAAAATCCATGCATGCCATCTTTTCGATAAAATTCACGCGTTTAGATATCATATATTAATATAAACATCTTCAAGAAACTTTCAAAAACCAAATGTAAAATTAACAGACATCACACAGTGAAGACTGATTCGATGTTTAATAACGATATAAGCCACATTGAACTCACTTTGCACGTGAGTTACAAAGTGTAAATCTCATAGATAATAATAAATATATATATTTAAAGGCCTAAAAATTACGTTTTTTTTTTATTTCATGATGTTATCCAATTATTGTAAATGTTCTTATTTGCTATGGGGTATGCTAATGAGAGTTACAGATTTCAGTTGTAATTAAATTAAGATAATTTTCACTTTCGACATTACCCAAGAATATTGATAATTAAACCCATGTTTGCCAACAAATGTTGAGCGCCACATAACATAACCATCATACCTACGTTTCAGCATTGTCTTCAATTATTTAAAATACTTCGCGATGTCTACATTGTGATAAACACTGAGAGTACTTTGAACATCATAGCAATAAATATTCATGGAATTGTCGCTGCTGGAATATACGCATATCCATTTTGTTGTACTTTTTGTTTACTATTTTCTACAGTCTTCATTTTAAAGATATTTTTTATAATCCAAATAATAACAGGATATTGACAAACAGCATTGCAGTATTTCGGTTAAGAGATATTCCCCCGATTAGTATTAATATGAATAATATTGCCACAAATAAATATATTATTAATACAAATACCGTTGTTCATGTAATCAAGAAATTAGTATATTGTGTAACTAGGAGGAAAAGCAAAACATTCCTTGTGGTAATTGCTGGACGAGGCGCAGCCGAGGCTAGCAACACAAGAGTCCAGGAATGTGCTTTTCCTACGAGTTGCACATACTATTTTTTATCCGATCGGAATTAATTATAATACGTATTTATAAAAATAGAGCCAAATGTTACTCTAAATAAAAACGGTGTTTTAAATTTAAACTCAACATAATATCAAGTTTTGAATCGAGCGAGCTTGGAGTTTATTACGTAACTAGGGAAATCACAGCTAAATCTTGCTTTTGATAAACGGCAGATCCGAC
Organism: Pissodes strobi; assembly: GCA_016904865.1. Lineage (NCBI taxonomy): Eukaryota > Metazoa > Arthropoda > Insecta > Coleoptera > Curculionidae > Pissodes > Pissodes strobi. The sequence goes on along the minus strand of MU188466.1, from coordinate 50,514 downwards.
AAACAAGGTGTCTAAATATGACAGAAATTTTATATTCCCGGCCTAGGACGGAAATGTTGTTCGTACAGTTATTGCATGTTGCCAAGCAACGAATACAATATACTGGAATCATGACTTTTGCGATGAGAAAACACATCGGAAAGGTATAGTTTTTCGTCCGATCGGATAAAAAATAATTTTGTGTTACAAAATAGCGCATATTAAGCAAATTAAACGTTTGTACATAATATAAAAAATCAAAATTTCTCAAAATTACTGAAATTCAATTTTTCATACTTCCAGGAACAAATTGCTATTCCTCCACCTCCCTCTTACAGTAGAGATAGAAGACGCAGTAGCTGTACAAGAATGTTAAGAGACCCCGAGGAAATATTAAAGTCCCTCAAAGCTGTTAAAGGTGAACTAGGCAGAACTATGAGCTTAACAGCTGACAAGAGAAGACGTACGTAAGATATAATTATTAACTATAAAAGCATGTATTCATTTAACTATTTGTTGGAAAAAAATAGGCCAAACCAAATTTCCGTAACGGATTTGGTTAAAAGGGCGTTTGAGTTTAAGAAGTGTCACTTCAGATATGCGCACATGGTGCACATGCTTTTTTTTTTGTTAATGATTTCACCATATTTTCGACTACAAATATACTGTAATTGGGGGTTATTGACTATATTTGGACCAATAGATAATTTTTTAGTTGAAGGATTATAAAAACGTTTAAATTAGAAAAGTTGTAGGATTTCGCACAAAGCGCTAGAATTTGATATCAGAAAAAACGAACGAACGTCGATTAATCGAAATAACCTATTAATGGAAGTAATCGATTAATCGATATCAGCGATTAAACAAAATAATCGATTAATCAAAATAACCAATATAATCGATTAATAGACATAATCGATTAATCGAAATAACCGATTAATTTTTTGAAATATTAATCGATTAGTCGATTCATCAATAATTTCTTAAAAGTGAATCGAATAATCGATTATTTTTGTCCTCCCCTAATTCCATAATATTGTAGTAGGTAAAACTGAAGCTGAAATTTCGGTAGAATCATTATTGCACCATGCTGGCGCAAGACTGATGTTATAACAAAAAGAGATAATAAATACTTTGGCTGAAGAAGCAGATATAATTTAGTTTTAATTTGTAAATATAACTTTTATGGTACCTTGAGCTTCGGACACTCAGAATATAAGCAACTGTTTTTGAACAACAGCTGCACTGATTCTTCTATATTTTTTACTAGTTTGGTAACTATTAGATAATGTTTTTAAAATAGCGATAACTCTGAAATACTTATGTGGCTAAATTGCAGGCCCTCATCAACGCGTTTCTGTCGTCCAATTAACATTCATTTTGCTCGTGAGACTCCTGAATTAACCGTTGCAAAAAAAAACACAAAATTTGGATCATCAAATTAAAAGTTTAAAACCCTTTTTTACAACGAAGGAGCCCTTAATTTTAAAAATTATTTTTTTAAACGATTTAAGAACACACAAATGATTTTTATACATGATTTTTATCGTTAGTGATAATTGATATACCCTATATATAAATATAGTTGATGAGTCAAAAATTCAACAGTTCTTTGTCCAAAACACGATATTTTAAACGTGGAATACTTAATAACTTTTATGTCTTGTTTCTGGTAAACCTTATTATGGTCAGCTTTTCTAGAAATTCGACCAGTGTGCGCCGGGTTAAAGGTCGCCTGCCAATATCCTGCTAGTTTTCGCGCGGGGAAGAAGGAATACCGTTGACCTGCCGCCGCGGAGAGTAAATCTTCTTGATGATGTTTCGTCACCATGCCTTTGTGATCCGGTTCTCAGGGTGGAAAAGAAAAATATTGTATGATGGCGCCTCACAGATTAAAGTACTCCAGAGGTAAAATAGCCTCCCATTCGGATCTCCGGGTGGAGGCTGGCCTGGGAGGACCATCAAGCCTGGACGTCTGCAGGATAGAAAATACACTGCGATTGGACTTCTGCAACATCAACACAAATATTAACTCGGTTCACCAGCACCTGACATAAAAAAAGATATAGCCTACCTGAAACACTCCAGCAAAAACTCCAATAATGGAAGAAAAGCCGAGTCCTTTGCTATAAGTCACGGACTTACTCAGCTGGTTGACGAACCTACCAGGATCCCTGAGCGTCAAAAAGACTTTGCTAGTTTCCTGGATCTATTCTTAACAACTAATCCTGACTTCTACACCGTAACTGTCCAACCTCAGTTGGGCTCATCAGACCACAATCTTATCTCCGCAACCTGTGAACTTGCTATCTAAGTACATGAGCCACAAGTATCCGGAAGGTTTGGCACTACAAATCTCCAAAGTGGCGTGATCTTCGCGAGTTTTATCTTTCTTTTCCTTGGAAAGATATCTGCTTCAGGAATGAAAACGCCCCTGAATCTGCTGATGAGATAACTCAAGTTACCCTAGCTGGTAGGGAAGCTTTCATCCCCTCTTCTATGAAACGTATCTCAAAGAGTAAAAGATCTGGTATTTCGCCAACGCGAAGTGAAACGAATACTCAAAAGGCTAGATACTAACAAGGCCATAGGACCGGATGGCGTTCCAGCAATAGTGCTTAAGAAATGTGCTGCTGAACTAGCAGTTCCATTATGCAGGCTTTTCTCCCTATCATACAAAACTGCATGCTTTCCTTGGCTGGAAATGCGCTCAAGTGCAACCAATCCCGAAGACAGGTCAAAACGATTTAAAATAACTACCGTCCATTTGCCTTAGTTCCCATCATGTCCAAAGTCATGGAGAAACTGATCAACGAACAGCTCTTAAAATAGCTTGAATCGGCAGACATCATAAGCGATCGCCAGTATGCCTTCATAAGCGATAGCCAGTATGCCTTCCGCAAGTACAGATCAACGGGATATCTCCTGACTTACGTGACCTTACCTGTTGTCCAAAGATATCGAAAGCTACGTCGAATCTCGTGCAGTGGCTCTCGACATATCCAAAGCACTATCAAATGCTGTGGCATGATGGATTGTTAAACAAATTGCCAGCATACGGACTACCACCAGCACTGCTTCTATGGCTCTCCAATTTCTTAAGGGATCGAAGCATAAGTTGGTATTGATGGACATCTCTCGGAGGAATTTAAAATCAATGCCGGAGTTCTTCAAGGGTGTATATTGTCTCCCACACTGTTCCTGCTCTATATCAACGATCTCTTAGACAGGACAAACAATTCTATTTACAGCTTTGCAGGCGGCAGCATTCTTATAGCCTCATTCAAGTCGTAGACTCCAATGGCCGCTACTCGTTCACAACACAAGCGAGAAAATCAGATTGCTGCCAATAATGAGGATATGAGCTCCATCGTGAAATGGGGTGAAGAAAATAATGTTAACGCAGGAAAGACTCAAGTAGCTGTCTTTTAAAAAAAAGCAAACACCGCAGGACCTGACTTATGACAGGACAAACACTGACTCTGGCCTCATCCATAAGCATGCTGAGCATCAACGTAGAAAATAACATGTCTTGGCATAATCACGTCACCAAAATCGCCAAGGTAGCAGCACAAAAGCTAGAAGCACTCTATAGAGCAAACAAACCAGTTGTACACACCTCATCGACTCTTACTGCTCTATAAGGCCCAGATAAGACCATCTCAGGAATACTGTTCCCATGCGTGGAGCTCTACACCCAAACACTTGCTCAAGATATTGTACTCCATACAGAGGGGAGCACTCCGTCCTGTGGGTGACCCAGAATTGACCAAAGACCTTGGCGTACCTAGGTCTTTACTATCGATACTAGTACGGAATATGTTCGTACGAGCTGGCACTTATGATTCAACTCAGAGTTGTGCCAAACAGACAGAAACACCCGTAAGACACCAGCTGCTCATCAGCATACGATTCAGTTGCGAACACCTAGGACGTCTCTGTTGCGGGACTCCTTTGTCTGGAGGACAGCCTCGCTCTGGAATGGACTTCCGAGTAACGCCTTTTCCGAAAACTACAACCAACAGTACTTCAAGTCCAACGTCCACCACCTTCTCCGCACACGCACCGCTCGTTGAGTGGTATAGGATTTTCCTTTTGTGTGTCGAACATTTAAAAAAATAATATCGACAAACACACTAAAGGGAGATCCTATGGCACACGACGAGCGGTGTGTGTGTGCGAAAAAGTTGATTGACACGATTCTTGAACAGTTGTAGGTTGTAATTAGGGGGAAACAGAGATGTCCTGGGAGTGAGTTCCACAGTAATGCAGTGCGCCAGACAAAGGAGTCCTTGTAAAGCGACGTTCTAGGTGTTTCCATAAGTATTTGTCGTAAAGACTTACGGTAAAAAATTATGAGTTAAGTGGCCAAGAGAAAATGTTGAAAGTTATTTTTAAGTTTCCAAAATGGCCATTAGGGAGCGTAATAGCCATCTTAAATTTTAAAACCTGCTTTTGCAAAGTTTTCTTAAATTAAAGATAGTAGAATCAATTGTCATTTAAGGGCTAAGATGTTTTTTTAAAACACTTTTTGCTCTATCTCTTAAAGGAAAGTGTTGGGGGGTGCTGGAACATTTTCGGAAATAAATGTCAATAACTTTAAATTGGCTGAATGGATCTTAATAGGGTTTGAGTCATTGAAACGGGCTTTTCTTAGGCTATCAACCGTGCCTTGAGTGGGATGATTACGATTTCTTACCTAGCCGCTAGAGGACGCTTTCTGACATAACCGCAAATAATTCAGATTTTCGCAAAAAATTTTAACGCAACGATACCACTTTTTTAAAACAAAAGACAGAGAGCCTAATACGTCAGTGAAAACCTCATCTCGATACCTCTTACCTAACCTAAAATATAAGTAAAATAAATCAAAACTCGAAATAATCGGATTTTGGGATAGTTTTTCGGTAGACACGTTGCTATTAAATCTTAATTATAGATATTTTACAACAATATATAAAATTTTACTGCTAAAATACCAACATAATATTTAAAACCTTAATAATAATTAATATTCTCAATATGAATATTGATTGCTTGTGTCCACACAGAATTCGAACTTATTAAAAAAGCAAGTATGCTTTAGAAGACATCGAAAAAATAATAATGGCGATGCCTAAATGTCAATCATATTAAGATTGCAGCTGTTTATAGTGTATGAGATATTCCTGGGGCTTTATTTGGGAAAAATATAAATTTATCACCTGTGTTTGATATGGTTCGTGCTTATTTTCAATGCAATGATAATTAGAGATGGCAACGATGCATCGATGCTTTTAAAACTGTATCACGATTTTAAATAAAAAATCTAGTAAACTGGTTATTTTTAAGGAAAAAAGGTATTACTTGTTTGATATCGATAAACCGCCTGGTCTTCAAGAAATTCGAACTTAATCACTGAATGCACGCGGACTTTATGATATCTGTCAACGTTATTCCTATTCGTTTACTAACCCAAGTAGGCTTGACCATTGACAAAAATATTATTATTTAACAAATATTTTAATTAAAAAATAACGAATTTGCAACAATAAAATAATATTATTAACAATAACAAATATTAGTTTTCGTTCTGCAAACAAAAGGTATCAGGAGATGTTATGTGTAAGAATTAAAATGCAGATATTTTCGATACCTGTTAATCGGTCAAAATACAAAAAAAATTCTTAACTTTACCGTTGCTAATGCTTGTTACACCCTCTAGCAAGCATTTTAGATACTCAAAAATAATTTCCAGCGTTTTCTCTTAAGCGTTTTTTTCCAAAGCTCTATGGTAACTAGTTTTTGAGATATAGTCGGCTCATTCTTAGTTGGGTTAGCCACCCGGTATGAGATATTTTGGTGGCCTTATTAAATATGAATTTTCCAACCGTAGAAGTCTTGTGCTTATTTTCAATGCAACGATAATCTAACTGTTGCCGCTAGCCTATTTGGTTTCTTTAAAAAAGTTCGAATTTTGTGTGGACAGAATGGCAATATTCACTCATATTGACTGAATATTAATTATTATTGAGATTTTAAATATATTTTTGGTATTTTAGCTGTTAATTATTATATTTATTGCGGTAAAATAAGGATAATTAGAATTTAATAACAACGGATCTTCCGAAAACAGTTCCAAAATCCTACTTTATTTCGAGCTCTGATATCTTTTACTTATATTTTAGGTTAGGTAAGAGATATCGAGATGCGGTTTTTACTAACGTATTAGGAACTCATTTGGCTGTCTTCTATTGTCAAAAATTGCATTTAAATTTTTTGAGAAAAATCTGAGTTATTTGCGGTTATGTCAGAAAACGCTCTCTAGCGGCTAGGTAAGAAATCGTAATAACCCCACTCAAGGTACGGTTGATAGCCTAAGGAAAGCCCTTTTCAACGGCTCCAAGCTTATTAAGATCTATTCAGCCATTTTGAAGTTATGGACATTTATTTGCGAAAATATTCGAACATCACCACCACTTTCCTTTAAGAGATAGAGCACAAAGTGTTTAACCAAAAATAATCGAATTTATTTCGACCCTAAAATGGCAATGCATTCTGCTATTTTTATTTTAAGAAAATTTTTCAAAAAACGTGTTTTAAAATTTAAGGTGGCTATTACGCCCCCTGGCGGCCATTTTGGAGACTTAATAGTATATTATTTTATATGGAGGAAAAGTGATACTTTTCATGGCGCGCTCGTGTTTAACAGCCGAACGGAGTGAGGCTGGTAATAGAGAGCAAGCCATGAAAAGTAACTTTTCCTCCAAATAAAATATGCTGTTTTTTCTTCAAATGTCGACAAATTAATGCAAAAACATCTCTTTTTAATAGTAATAATATCTAATTATTATTAAAGATAAGTGGGTTCGCAAGGCGACTTAGACCACGGTCGTAGGTGGCCTTGCTTAGACCGGCGTCGGTGAATATAACATAAAGCTGTCAGTGGACACTGTCAACAATAATTATTTTTTTAAAATTGCGTTTTCGATTGCGTTTGAATACCGTTCCGTATTGATAAGCAGTTATTGAGTAAGTTCGATTAAATAATAACCAATTTGTTCCTAAATTAGTGATTTTTAGAAATGCAGTCACAAATTGAGTGATAAATACAAATTTTAGTTTAATAACTCTTGAGTTGTTGACGCTTATTTTGATGTTTGTTTGTATTGTATCTATGTTGATATGACAACACTTTTACCTCCGCCGGCGGAAAAGTGAAAAGTAAAGCTCCGGCGGAGGAAAAACGAAACTTCACTGCCGCCTACACAGTCGAGTAATGATGGATTTATTGACGTTTGAAGAAAAAAATAATTTCCGACTTTTTCTCTTGGCCGCTTTACTCATATTTTTTTTAACCGTAAGTCTTATCGACAGTTATTATTTTTCGCAACGAAGGGATACGCTATTGCCGTCTGTCGCGACTGTCTGACAGGCGTTGCTGGGGGCGGGATGATGCGGGCCAAATCCTGGGAACATCTGCCGTGAAAATATCTGTAAACCAGGGATATATCGGCCACATGTTTGCGGTGTTCCAGACTATTCAGATCCCGGGTAAACTCTGGGCCGCCGACGAGACGCACAGCTCTCTTCTAAATGGTAGATGTGTGAGCAATATTCTAGGCACGGTCTTATTTGCGTTTTGTAGAGTAAAAGCAGCTGCTGCGTTGTATACAGTTTTTGTTGCGGTATAGCGCACCAAGCTTCTGCGAGGCTGATTTTGCGATGTTAGCAACGTGGCCAAGACAAATTGTTGTTGACCGAGACACCCAGTAGTCCGATTGACAAGCATAATGATATCAGGGCCTGCCGTATTGGCTTTCTTGGTAAACGTGGCTCCTTAGTTTCTGCTGCATTGAACTGGACCAAATTCCTGTCGACCCAGGTTCGAACTTTCTCCGATCTTGATCAATTGCTGTAATATGCTCATGTCTGCAGTTGGGATACAAGGGTACTGTCATTTGCAAAACTGTAAACAGGAGTAGTGTGTTAAAGAGAGTGAGTCCTCACAGAGAAGGTGATTTAGCCCTCCGTGAGGACTCACTCTTTAATCACTAAGGAGTCTCTCTCTCTTCAGGAAATAAGTTTGTGCCTTTCAATTCTAATATTTATTTCAATTTTATAAAAAAATAAGTTTTCACTTAAATTAGGTGTAAGATAAAACCATTAAATTACATTACATCTCTATTAATTAAGAATCCACGAATTGTGTGATTTATCCATTCCAAGCCGTTTAACATATACTTTATTTCCCTTCTTTCTTAATACTTTTTCTACCAAATAGACATCTGGATTCTTAACTTTCAGCAACTCCTCTCTATAGAACCCTCCTTCAATTTCTTGTTTTTTTTTTCATCTTGAAGCAAATATGTTGTAGGATTTGTAAGTTTAACTTTTATTATCCGAACTATTTTCTTTGACCAATTTTCTCTATTAAAATTGTGATGCTGGTGACCTTTTACATGCCATTTTGGATTTTTTCGTTTCCTTTCAAGACTGACAAGATTTATTTAGAATACAAATGTTTTTTGCATTTGCCGAAATTTACAGAGGTTTAAATTATATACCTATTTAAAGCCCTCTGTTTTAAGAAACCATACTAAAACTTGCACTCCTATGTCAAATAATTTTGGAAAAAGTGCTGTTTGAATGGCATTATATGGGATTTAAATGTTATAACTTCTGGACCACCCTTGCAAAATAATAGAACATGCAAATTAAAAAGTTTAAGTGAAAATAGCAGCGACAATAAACACTCAATACTTTTATTAATTCCATTCAGATTTTACCATAATATTCCAATTCGGCGACTCAAACACTAAAATATTTTTTGTAGGAGCAAGTGCCAATCCGACCCGCCAGGATAACCGGAAAAATAGCGTGATGGAGGTGACAGAGAACAAAGAAAAAGAATACAGTCCACCAAGTAGCCCAGAAAGGTCTTCGCCCCCTAGATTAGGCCCCGGCCAAATCAAACCTAGGGGCTTCAAGCTGTCGGGCACCAAACCAGTTGAAATTAAGCTAGGATTGTTAATGACGAAAGGACAGCTGGAAGTCGAAGTAAGTAATGCAACGTAAAATAATATTAGTTATTTATTACTTATAAATTATTTAAAGAGCGTCAACTTTATATAGTAATCGACACATTCAAATTATTGATTTTAAGCAGACTGTTAGTTGACCTAATTCGTACAAAAAATCATTATGCCAGATGTTGTATATTTTTGACACTCTGAATAACGTTCATCCACTGTTATTCTAGTGTCATTACTTTTTGATGTGCAAACAATAAAAAAGGAAATTAGGCCACTAAAATTATATATAATAATCAAAATATTACCAGGTTGTAGCTGCTAGACATATTAGTGCCAAGGAATCCCTACCAGACACTTACGTAAAATGTTATTTGCGAGACGGTGAAAGATGGTTACAAAAAAAGAAGACCCGTGTTGCAAGACATTCATGTGAACCCCAGTTCCTGCAAACTTTAAAATATCAGGCATGTGATATTTTAGGTCGGAGCTTAGTAAGTTAACAGATTTTAAATTAGTTTCAGATAATATCACTAGATGCTGATTTAATAATTTGCTATATCTATCACACTAATTAGTAAAGCGAGTCATACATTGTATCAAAGAGAATTCTACTATAATAAGAAAACCCACCACATGTTAAATATTTGATCAATGAATTGGGGCCAGACTCTGCAAAGCCTGGCCCCACCAACACAAGGTCGCTTGAAGTGCGGCTGCGGCGAACTCGCTGTTGCCAATTCGCGCTGATAGATCGTCTCGGCGAAAAACATTAAAAAGAAAAACCAACGCGGCAGGTCTGGCGGCACGTCGACCGATATGTGGCGTATTGCGAAATATCGGTAACGTGGCGCATGAAATGTTCGGATCGTCCGAGGGTTACCGCCGCGAAATAAAATATTGTGAGGGCATTGATGTCTCCAAGTCCTTTCACGCGCACCCATAAGGATGGCCCTTCTTATCGTAGAATTTTCTTTGAGTGTATGCGGGAGCTAATGATATTATTTATACTCGGGCCACCGAATAGATATAGCAATAAAACCGGGCGATATAACCTCTGAGACGCATAACAGGCGATAGGCGAGAGGATTTATACCTGGCTTTCCCTTCTTATAATAAAATATAAATACTATAGTAAACAAAACAAATGTTATTATAATAAGTAATCTATTCATAAGTATTTAATTATAACGACATAATTGTTTATTTTCCATAGACAAGTTTATAACATTAAAAGCAATTTGAAAACAAAACACACTATAGTAAATAAAACAAATGTGACTCACCACCAACCATCACCATCAACGTTAATAATCAGGGGCTCTAGTTGGGATTCAATCATAGCATCCATGGGCCACATACTTGCTTCCACTTTTAGCACATGACCAACGGCATTCTTCCAATCTTCAGTACTAACATTGTGGACTGCTTCATTAAAAAAAGTTTTCACATCTGCAATTTTCTAGGTTGTATTTTACGGCCCACTTCTCCTTTAATTTGTGCCGCCCATACCAACTCAATAGGATTTAATTCGCAGTGTACAGAGGTAATCTTTGGACTATTCTATTGCAATATCTGGCCATTTCATCAATAACGTATTGGATCTTGTGACAACTTTCTTTTACGAGCGTTAATAGTTCTGCCTTTACCTCTTCAAAGCTTAAGTAAAGTCGTGCCGCGTATCAGAGTGATTGTAAGTGTGTGAGCTATATAATGGTCCTAATGGTAAAGTGATAATCGACGCGGCTGCTTACTAATTCTAGATTGAGGATTAAAATATTAACCTATTAACAAATAAACAAACGCCTGTGCTGCCCCAAATGCCGTAAGCGGCGTTATCAGTGTTTCTTTTTTATCAAGTATATATATAAATTTCGGCTCCAGATCGCAGGAGAGTTTTCGCACTACACCTTCTTAGCAACTGTAACGTAATGCTTTACAATAACTAAGTTATGGGAACTGATTGCAGTTCATGTAAAATAATTATATTTTACTATCCTTGCATCCACATCCGACATGGCAGAAACTTTTAAGTGCCGCAGGAACAAAGCAAATAATAGCTGGGTGTGCACCGTATGCAGTAATGTGTTTCATCCAAGCTGCTGGAAAAGAACGAAGCATTATCAGCCCCGTCTCCAGGGGTGAGGCGGCGAGGCAGCCGCCTCGGGCGGCCGATTTTTAGGGGCGTTTTTTTTTATATAAAGTTTTGATGTGATTATATGTAACACGCTAAACACTCTCGCAATGAATATGTAAAACGCTTCATTCGTGCTATAAGTAGCTAATCGCGCGTTGTATGCAATAATAATCAACGCTTAAAAAATTTAACTCCACTATATAATATAACGATCTATTCGCAATTAGCATTAGCAGTTTAAATTCGCAGTGAATGAAAAATCGCATTAACAGTCGCAACTGCTAATAAAAAATCACGACTTAGCACATCTTTAGGGACGGGCGACATTCAGGACAATTTCACGGACAATTTTTCCGGAAGTGGCCGAAACGCAACCCGATTGATTGATCGATTACTGAACAGCAAGTAGCACATATTGAGCGTAGAGCGAGCGCATATTATTCGATTTTTTAGACCAAAAATTCGAACTTCGCTCCTCCAAATACCCCCCTAAAGTACATCAAAATTTATTTAATTTTTTTTTCTCTTTCATTACTGAAACGGTTAGACAACACATTTTTTTTTAAATTCAGCTTTTTTCGAAATATTTCGGGACAGAAAACTCATACGACCTTTTCGAAGCGAAAATCAAACTCAACGTTTGGTCGATTTGGAAAAAAACAAAACGTCGTACGATCAAACTGGATACGGCACATTTAGTACCTGACGAGACCCATCTTTTTCCCATTTAAAGCTTACCTCTAACTCTTACCGTTTTCGAATTATAGCCGATTTAATGAAGATCTCGAATTTTTTAAGGTAGGAAATAATTAAAGGGGTCTATTTACTTGTTATTAAAACAGATCTACCCCTTCCTAGATCTGTTGTTATGAACATAAATATAAAATTTTCAAAAGCATATACAGTAAAGAAATAATTTTTGAAAGAATCCACTTTTTCCGAAAAAAAAAACTGCAATATATATATTTTTAAAGTTCGACGACTCAGATACGGGCTAAAGGCCGTCGAAATACACATTTTTGGTGGTATGTATTTTTTTCGTATCACTCGTAGTTTTGGAGCTACGACCGTTCTCGAATTTAAATGGCCGATTTCTCGAAAACTAAGAATATTGTTTTTTTTTTCGTAAAGAACCCTTTTTGTCGGCCTTGACATGCCTAATTTCAAATCGATCGTAAAAAAAAGCCGATAGGTTCTACCGATAGGTTCCAGGTAGGTTCCGGTTTCTATGGGACAAAATGAAGGTTAGGTTGATATAAAAATACGGTTTTTTCCGTTTTCCGAAATTCTTCTTTTTTCTACCAGAACCTACCCGTTAAAACACGTGTTTCGTGATTTCCCCCCCCCCCCCCGTTTAGCCAGAAATCGCGAAAAAACATGCGATTTCCGTATAGCCCCCCAAAACCCTCCTTAAAATCGAGCCTTGGCATCCCCGATCTAATTACAGGTAACCCCCGCGTGGTACATCTACCATGAAAATATAGACCCTGCAGGTCATCTCCTTATATCGGAACCTACCGGTTAAAAACCGCGCGGGCACCTATTCGCCGGATAGGTCATTATTGACTCCTTAATTGGTCTGTTGTAAGGGGCGGCCAAATCCTGCTCGCCTCGGGCGACCTAAAGCCTGGAGACGGGGCTGGCATTATCGAATTTTGAACAATAATTTAATATACTGTTCAGACTCTTGCAGAAAGTTAGATTCAAGAACAAGTGAAGGAGCATACCAAGTTAAATTCTTATTATGTCTTGTTCAAGACTTTCAAATGGAACTACATCAGAAAAATAACTACCTTGCGCGCTTAAAGCGAAACTCAGTGATTTTTTAAGAGGAGGCATCGGAAATGGAGTCTAGACACATGAGAGACATAGAAGCATATCAATCTCAGATATCGGATCTGGAACTGCAGGTAATAAAATAGAGAGATGCTATAATCAATGGCTATGAAAGGAAAACCTCTACAGACCATGAGACCCAAACAGTGATAGCGGGGCGAGCCATTTCGACTCAAACCATTAATTCAAACGCCCCCCAAAGCACGCAGACAAGATGCATTGCTGTACCTTCTTCAGAGACTCAAACCATCTCTGAACCGTGTAAGGAAGCTGTGGTGCAAACGGACGTCACTGCTTCTTTCAGTTTAACACCAGAAAAAGATGCACCAACATCCATTATGAATAGTTTTGGAGGTAATCACAGAAATATAGCAGCCCAAACGAGAGGTACGTGTTTCAATAACGGCAGTAGGAAAACTTCGGAAAATTCAACTCATAGATCAGCAATTCCTCCCACAGAGCCAAATAAAATATCTCTTCACCAAGATTTGCGTTCTCAGAAAAATAAGCAGTCTGAGTCTCATTCAGATAAAACCCGACTGCTTGTAATGGGCAGTACCGAAAGAAAAGTACCGAACCTTATAAAACAGACTTATTTTAAATTGCCTACTGATATCAACTGTCAATACTCAACGGAATCAATCTCGTTGGAAAAAATGGCAATTGAAGGTCAAAGATTATGCAAACACTTCTCCAAAAACGACCATGTATTGATTTTTATTGATCCTCGTAGTGCTGTAGAGAATAAAGTGTGGGGACTAGACCCTCTGGGTAAAGTTTTGGATGTTTTTCACATACCAACCTAATCATTATTGGTGCCCCACAAATTGCAGTGCCGATCAGGCAAAGGCAAGAGGTTTACGAGTACAACATTCTCATAAAAAAATCGTACATGCCATTAGTAATAAAACCATATTTATTCCATAAATATTCAAACAAACCTAGGAAAATGACCGACAAACTCCGAAACCAACATTTCTGACTTCCATGACACTTTTAATGTATATTATCATCGAGAAGGTGATTATTAAGAAGGTAAGAGAATTATTGAATGTTTTGAAATGCATTGCTATAAAAACTCGTAACTTCGAAGATTTCCTCGATAGCGATGGCCAGAATATAGTACGTTTTATTGATTGATTATATGCTAAGCCAGTGAAAATGTTCATAAAGCCCGATCGATCCTATCAAATAGCCCGAGAAAATTTAACAGCAAGTTATCTTCGAATCGTGTTTCCCACATGTACGTACAATGATAAACAAAGGCTGGTTGCTTTTATAACTCGGGAGTATCTAATGGGTAAACCGAAACTACCAAGCACTGATCCCTCGTTTGATGGAAGATTGCAAAGGCTTCTTGGATGGGTGGACCACTGGCATCCTAGAGTCACAACCTTTCCCAGGAGTTATCCAGTTCCATCAAACGCTCTTTGAGGAATGGCTTTTCCCAATGTTAACATGAATGAAGATTTATCACCGGTGAATCAAGATTTATCACCAATAAATGAGAATGTATCACCAATAAATGGCCAACAAAATTTTCGCCTGGCCAGCCCAACACCGCTGATGATAGGTTAACAAAGATACTGGTCGAGAAAATTTCTCCTAATTTTATTGGTTTGTGTTATCAAAATATTCAATGTTTAGGCAATAAGATTTTAGATTTAGATATAATATTCACTGATAGTAATAATTGTGACTTTCTCTTACTAACTGAACACTGGCAAAAGTCAGAACGGATAGAACATCTTAAATTGAGAAACTTCCCTCTCTTACATTCTTTCTGTCGGACAAAATATAGCCATGAGGGCGTTGTAATTTATAAAAGTGATTATTGTAAATATCGTTGTAGTATCCTAAATATATCTAATTGCTGTGCTGAAGGGACTCTAGAATGTGTGGGATTTAAAATTGTTGATTTTAATGTGATAATAGTCGTGTTGTCTCGTCCTCCAAAGGGTAATTTTAAACACTTTTTATCTGTTTTTTCAGACCTTTCAACATACATACAACAAGCCTCTAACTTTTTTATAGTTCGTGGTGATTTTAACATAGATTTTTTGGTGCCTAGTTTCAATCTATCTGTTTTGTGTGATCTTGTAGCGTCTTTCAACACTGAACATATTATTAGAACTCCAACAAGAGTTACTTCATGCTCTAGTACTTGCATTGACAATGTGCTGAATAATAACAATGCGTTTCTTTGTACTACGGTTGTGGACTTGCATTTGTCTGATCACTTTTCCCAAATTGTTTCAGTAAACTTGCCATTCAAGAAGATAAAGAAACCCAGTCAATTCCAACTTAAAAGATTTTTTTCCAAAGCAAACAAGAGCAGGTTCATAACTTGCATGGAGAATGAAAGCTAGTCTGAGGTGTACAACAAGGACAGATGTGAGGAGGCTTTGAACTCTTTTGCCGATACTATTTGTTATTATTTTGAAATATGCTTTCCTTTAAAAACGATTTCTTCTGCAGCTTCTGTATATGGGAAGAATAGAGGTTCTCTACCATCAGAATTGCTTCAATTAAAACGTATGTATGTCACAGTTGGTGATCTGTTGAAGAAAGATAAAAAATATAAACCATTATATAAGACTTTAAGCAACATATACTGGGGGAAACCTCAAGCAGTTTTACCGAAAAGAAAATGATAAAAAACCAATGTTATCTGATAATAAATATAAAACTATGTGGCAGATAATTAATAACCTACAGAAAAAGTCCAAACACAGAAAACCAATAGAAATTTATAAATGTGATGGTAAGAAACTGGAGGATGAAGCTATTGCAAACAATTTCAGCAAATGCTTTACTGGTTGTTCTGCACAAGATAATCCAGATTTTGGTTTTTTGAACTCCAATATTCCATACAGTGAAAACTCATTCTTTTTATATCCTGTCTGTGTTTATGATGTTATATCGTTGATCAATAGATTAAAAACATCGAATTCCAGTGGGCAAGATGGAATTTCTAACAACATTCTAAAATTACGCAAGCTCTCCCTCGATGAAGTACCCACATTCTTAATCAATTTATCCTATGAAGCAGGAGATTTTCCCAGCAAATTAAAACTAGCAACGGTAATTCCTATTTTTAAGAAAGGTGACCCAAATAGCTATAGTAACTATCGAGCCATCAGCCTTTTATCAAGTATCTCAAAAATATATGAAATGAATTTTAAGGGTCAGTTAAACTGTTTCCTTATTAAGTATGGACTTCTGTCAAATGCACAGCATGGTTTTGTTAAGGGCAGAAGCACTGAGACTGCCCTCTGTTCTCTGCTGACTAAGATTGTGGAAGCTCGTGATAACAGAAAATACTGCTTGGGCCTAATGGTAGATTTTTTTAGGGCTTTTGACACTGTGCATCATCAACTTTTGCTGGCCAAACTAACAAGATATGGGATTCGAAACAAACCATTATCGCTTTTTGCCTCATACCTCAACGACCGATTCAACATATTATTATCAATGATAATAGGAGTCTGCCTAGAAAAATCAAACAGGGTGTGCCTAAGGGTTGGGTGCTGTGATCACTCGTGGTGTATATAAATGATATGTTCAACTACCTGGAGAGGGGTGGTCCCGGTACTTTCCCTGTATTGTATGCTAATGATACGAATCTCCTATGCATAAATTCAAACATACTTTCTCTAAAGTCCCAGGCAGAGTTCATGTATACCTTGGTAAACGATTCGTTAATAATAATCTAGTCCTCAATAAAGAGAAGACAACCTTTTTTATTTTTTCATCAGGTCGTCAGGATAGTATTGATGCGCTTTGTCCAGTTTTTAACACTAAAATAATGGCAGTGACCTCGGCAAGGCTGTTGGGAGTGATCTTTGATTCGTCGCTTAATTGGAGCACACAAGTAGAATGCTTATGCAATCGTATAAGTAATTTCTATGCCCTTAATATTCTCTCCAACTATTGTAGCCAAGAAATCTTGCTTGCACTTTACTATGCCAAACTATGCATTTTGATTTGGGGAGCTGGTAGCCACAGCAAAAGAGTTTTACTGTTGCAAAAAAGGGCTATAAGAATAATGTGTCGGCTATCGAGCAGAGAATCGTGCAGAGGACATTTTACAATCTTTAGCATTTTAAGATCCTTTACACAATTAATAGTGTGCTATGTAAAAATCGACCTCTCCTATAGGTCGATCCATCTCGTATTACAATATGTCTTCGTAATGCAATCATTTTCTGTGAAGAGCTCTCGTGTTGTAGAGGTTTAGACAGCTGGATCTCACTCCCACCTGGACGACGCGGGTTCAAACTCTGTTGCTTTTTTTATTATTTTTTTAAGATTATGTTTCTAAACAGTTTCTTTCTTGATTTTGGGTATGTCTTGTGTTAGTTTGGGTTAGCACCTGGTTAGTTTCCTTTTCTTGAGCCCCCGTAGCGAGCGAAGCGAGCGGAGGGCCATGCGGATCGACCAATAGGAGAGGCCGATTTTTATATAGTGCACTACTTGTGTAAAGGATCTTATAACGCCAATCTTTGACACTTACATAATGGAAGAGTGCATCTATGCTTATAAAAATCAACTTCTTCGATCAGTACGCTCTGATCATTGCCATAACACCAGAAAAAGGCACCTCCTGCTGCAAAGTAAGCACAGAACGGCCCTCTACCAGAAGGGTATTCTCTTTAATGCATGTAAATATTTCAACTGTTTGAGTAATGAGATTAAATCATCACCTAATTACACAACGTTTAAGCTTAAGGTCAAACAGATGCTACTACAAAAGACCTGCTACTCTTTGGAGGAATTTTTTTTAAAGCTTTTCTGCACCTTATCTATGAGGGTTAGGTTAAATAAGTTAGGAACTATGACGTTTTCTTAATTATGTGTTTTATGATGTATGATTTTAAATACTTTGTAATACCACTGAATGGAAGAAATAAAGATATTATTAACATTATTAATATACTTTTCTTAGTTAGCCAAGATTGTATCAGCTTTTTTTCATACACGATGTCGTCGGTTTTTTTATCAATTTTCCTAGAATTGTAAGTAAGATACATTGTCCATTACTAAGACACAATTTTCTTCCAAGCGGAGTAAATATTTTCAAACCATTGCTCGAAAACTTGGGCATTCATTCCCTCATGGTAGTCTCCAGTTTTTTTTTTATTAAAAGAGGAGCACGCCGGTCTTAACAAATCCATCGTCTGAACCAATATGTAATATTATAAGTCGTTGTCCTTTTTCTGTAGGATTCTTCAGTCCTGTAGATAGGCCATTTACGAAAGCTTGCCTCGCCGTAGTGACAGTTTCGCCGCTCCATACTTTTGGAGTGACGTGACCAGCATTAATCCAGGTTTCGTCCCGATTATAAATCTTTTTCCACTCTCCCTTATCGCTCAGATATTCCGTAAATAGCATCGCCTCCAGCTCACAATTTCATATTTTCCTTTTAGCATGCTATTTAGACTTCTTCTCGTATACCGAAAACAAAGTTCACGCAGTAATTTTTTAAAGAGTTTTTCTTGAAATCAGAAATCTCCTCTCGCTGTTGAATGGCTGCTAATATTGCTCTTACGGTAGGAGGCTCATTTTTTATAAAACATTAATGAATTAATCTCCGAACTGAATTTTTTGTTTTCATATCTATGTTGTCCAAAACAGATTTTTTTCCTTTTGTAAACTTTGGCTGGCTTCAGTTCATGCTCGTTTTTGTGTTCTCGAAGTATGTTGTAAACGCTGGCTCCTCCAATACCTATGGCCTCAGCTGCAAAATTGACTTTCTCAATTTTCGTCCAATCTAAATGATTTCGGTTACATGTCTTGAGGGTATTTAAAATAGTCTCCATTTCAGATACTGACAAATGTCTTTTCGCTCGCTTTTTTGGTGGAGATAAATAACCAGCAATATGTTCCATGCTTCCAAAAAACAATTGAAATCGCAAAAAGAAAACAAAAATAGCTCTATACGAATCGAACGACAACAGTTAAATGCGCTCCACTATGAAAAGGTTTGCTTTATAGAGGATCACCGGATTATTTATGGGGGCCAGGTAGCAGGTAATCGTTTTATTACTATATCGATTCGGTGGCCCAAGTATAGTAATATTTCGACACCATCTTGAAATTGCAAAGTAACGCCTCGAGTTGAGTACGTCATTTTTGATTTAATTGTTGTTCAACGTGCCAAGAAGTTCGCTAGCCCTAGCAAAAGGGTGAGCTCTTTGAAATAAAAGTTACAGTCGAGAGTAAGTCGATCCGTGGCATCCGATAAGGCCTCACATTTGTATATTTAGTTCAAAACTTAATTGGTTGAAATCCACATCTACGTTCAATGCATAAATATATCGATTTCAAAAATGTAAAACAATTTTGAGAATATAGGCCCGGTTATACAGCATACAATGCAAACTCTAACCCAGTTGATCACAACCACCAATTCATAGTAATTAAAACGTATCCAGTCAATGTTGACGTGAGCTTCATTAGTAAACTTAGAGTCGATAGGTATACTTCGTAAGGTGAATATTTTTTTGAAAATACTTTTAACATTGTTGTGTAAGAATACTATAAAAATATGGAAGCAAATCTTGTAGTGGTATTTTTGTAATGATTCTGCATAAAGTAATAAGCATATTCTAAATAAAATATTTACTGATGGTACCAATATCAACATTATACTTGAAGGTACAGATAGACATGCTAGTAAAAAAGCATGCCTATGAGCATGCTTAAAACGAGCATGCCTTTTTAACTGATACATTTGCTTGAGATCAGCATGCTCCTTTTAAGCATGCTCCTGAATAATCATGCTCAAAGCAAACACTCCAATAGACATGTCATTTACTAGCAGACTCACGTCAGTGTAGTGACATGAAAAGGATTATTTCTTGCTATATGGTTTTTGTACAGTGGTGGCCGTGAGTTCCAAAGGCATTCGTAACTGCGATAATGACTTACGAATCTTAAAGTTGTTTCATCTCCCCAACGAGACATTATGATGTGAAGTCGCAGACGCACACCTGCCGCGTATGACTGATGGATGACATTGACCGTCTTTGGTACTAGCATGCTCATTAGCAACACATTCCACACTTGCTTATGAGCAATTCCCCTTTCATCCCCGCCACAGGTAGCACGCTCAAAAATCGACCGTTGTTCGATTTGTGAGCATGCTCGTTTAAGCATGCTCGATACTAGCAATGCTTTCGACACACTTGCCACTAGGTAGCAATTGCTCATTAAATAGCATGCTTTCGTGCTACGTAGTAGCATGTATATCTGTACCTTGAGAAATAAATAAAAATCACCCGAATTATTTTCTCGACATTTTATTATTACACAAATTAAATAGGCAGGAACACATTAAACAGGAATAAATATTTAAAAAAAGAGAAAACTTTCTTTGCAATAATTTTTGAGAATACAATAATTATATACATTATATACATTATATAAACACCATGCTTATTTTCATTCCAGTCATTACTGTTATTACTGCATGAAGTCTATTGCGGGCTCGCCGCAATAGGGTCCAATACTAAAACATGTAAAGAAGGTGAATCATCACCATATTGATTATGTTTTCACCTAAAAAGCCAATAAGTCGATTAATAATACAGATAGATGGTGGTTGCGAATTTTTTAATAAATTATATAATAATACTTATACTTATTTATCGGCATATTTTGAAACTGAAAACTGTAAAAGCTTAGTTTGTGTAATATAAATAGTTACTAATATTTTTACAGCTAAAATCTCAGGCACACATGAAGTCTCAGAAATAGAATAAGTCTATTTTATGGAAAAGTTGATAAGTCACTGCAGAATACTGGCATAGTGGTTCTTGTTAAGCTATAGATACGGCTTATTTTATCCTACATATCTGTATCCAGTTAACTTTATTAGAGCCTGGTCGCAAACATCTGTTTAACTCACGGCGTGACGATGGACCTATTGGTGATCGTTACTTGTTTACTTTTTATTCCAGTTATTCTTGCGTTTCCTTCTATCAATTTAGAAATTAAATATCTTCCTATGGATGTGTTTTGTACTAATTTTGATTTTTCCAGTTAAGCTTTAGTGTTAAAAATTCTTTTGTTGATATTTTTGGACCCGTTTTACTCAGGATATTAAATAAATTAACTATCGAGAAGTGTTAGCAGAAAAAATATTGTACTCTAAAGTACCAGTTTCTAATCCTTTTTTGGTAAATTCCTTAAAAAAGAAGTAACACAGGGTGCGAATTATGTTTTCTTCATAACTAAGTGCTCGGGAACTTAAGGAACTAATTTTAAGATTTTTCCCGTTTTGAATTTGAGAAACTAAACGGATCAAAAGATATGTTATAGGACCTTTCTCGCAGTTGCTGTGCAGTATGGTAAAATAATGTTTTTATCTCTTTGCAGAGATGTAATTATTTTTTGTCATTTGGTTACTAAATGCAGTTTTTTTCATTTATCGTAGTTATCGTAGGTACTTGTGGCCATTCAACCTATTCTTTAGGTATTTGCTAATTTGACCTATTTATATTGCGCTACAATCATTTCATGGGACCTCGTATACAATGTGGCTCTTTTGGGAAAGACGGTTTAAGTTTACTAAAATTTGCATTCAAAAGATTAAATCCTTTGTGGCACACTGTAACATTTTCACTTTCAAACACATTTTGGAATTTTTCGGATAAACTCGGTATATAAGGTAGAGTTAGATATTTTTTATTTCGTTTATTTTTGTTTGTTTTAGAAAAGTTGTTGATGTATCCTTTTTTTAAATCGGGTTAATGAGGGTTGGTGGATAACTTTTCGTCAGAATAACAATAATTTTACGATGCAAGCACCAAAAATGCATCAATAATTTTCTGTTTAAAACTGTTTACGCGAGGAAATTATAGGTTGTATATATAAAGGATCAACAGTAAACAATAAAGACATACTTATTTGTTTCAGCTTCAAATGGGCCGTTAATTTTTTTTTCTCGGTAGCACCCTTCCTAGGCGTTGGCCCAAAATAAATGCAATGCTATATTTTGTTATTCTTATTTTTCTTTAATTTCGTAATTGCACATTCGTTCCCCTTTAACATTGGATGTATCCACCTCTAAACAAGGGTACATCCTCAATGTTGTGTTGCTTTCCTGAAAAACTACCCGTCTTAGCGTACCGACACGGTTCCAATAAAAATAAAAGACTGATTTTGAACCTTCTAATGGTAAACAGACTTATTATGACATTTTTTTAATTACCTTACGTCAAGCCACCTTTTTTTGTCATAAATTTGCTGTAGGTGTTTAATTAATGACAGAGGTGGAGGTCCTTTCATGTAAAAACTATATATTAGGATTAAAACATTTGATGGCATTAACATCCTCCCACCTGAGTCACGATAACATAAAGTCGAACTTGCCGCTGATGCAGTTCGACGGCTGAGGGGCAGAGGAGAAAAACCCTACAAAAACAGGTGGCGGCGAAGGCCGTCAGTAGCAGTAGTTTTGTTTTTAACTGTTTTGATAGGGGCTGAGTGAAATCTTTTTTTTTATCGCATTCTTTTCGAAACCCGTTACCCGTGCTGTTGGCTATAAGTGAGTGACTCACAAAAACAAAGTAAGACGTCCTAGTTTATTTAGCATAAAGCCATTATTGCGCCAAAGTGCCATCAAACCTAAAACTACCTTAAATTAAACAAGGAAAAATACCCGTTACAAATATTTTCTCGGCACTTTGCTTTCTCGTCCACTACGCGTCACACGAGAACTAGGCAAGGGTACCCTGTCTATTATGACTCCCAAACCCTCATCCGCGTATTTGGCCAGTTCCGGACCAGAATGGAGATCCTTTGCACTGGCCTCTAGCTTGTTCATTGCTCTTCACATCAGTTTGTTCCTTGTTACATTCTAGGGGATACAAGCACTGAACAGGCCTCAACATGGACCCTTTAACAGTGTTAATTCTAGCAAGACGGGTTTGTCCATCTTTGCCAGGAATTACCTCAACAACACGTCCCAAAGGCCACTGGAGACGTTTGTCATTATCAATTCCCACAAGCACCACTTCGCCTATAGAAAGCCTGCCAGGCTTATTAGAATTCCAGGACTTTAACTGTTCCAAATACTCCGTGCGAAATCTCTGTCTCAGATCGTTTCGTAGTTTCTGTAGGTGTTGAATCTTTTTACACAAAGATATTGCGTCAACAATGTCACAATCAAAGACGCCAGCACCAACTTGTTATCTCAAGAACATCATGGGTGTCAGTGGCGTAAACACCCACTAGTCTTTTCCAAAAACCGCCCCACCAGCTAGCGGTAGGGGGGTTAAAGCGCCACGAAATGCGATTGATACTACAGTCTGTGGTGATCTTTTCTCAGTCCGGTCTATTAAACACATTCTCGGTGTACCATTGTCACTATATATAGTCTTTGGTCGACCGCGACGCGCTATAAAACGTCTAAGCGCTTACATAAAACTTGCGGTGGATAATCCCGTGCACAATTCCAAATGTACGGCACGGTAAACGGCACATGTAAAGAGGCACATCCATACTTTTTCCCCATTTTTAAGAAACAGAGGCACAGCAAAATCCACCCCCGTTATCTCGAATGTAGCAACATCGCGTACTCGGTTCAATGGAAGGGGAGTTAAACCTACCATAAATGTTTTACTTTTTCGTCCCTTACAAACGACACAACTTGAAATAGCCGATTTGATAGCCCGTCGCCCTCCAAGAACCCAATAGTTTTCGCGTATAATACCCATTAGTCCTTGTGTACCCGCATGCAAAGATTTGACATGCTGCTCAAGAATAAGCCTAACCACCAGAAAATGCTTCGCCGGCAGAACTACAGGAAACCGGAATTGCTCAGCATCTTCTCGGTTACTGATTCTCGTGCATAAACGAATTAAGCCTCGTTTGTCTTTAAAAGGACTTAAATTACATAAGCGAGAGTAATTTTTACCTTTAAAACACTACTGTTGTATTAACTTTAAAATATGAACCCCTGCTCTTCCGAGTTCTTCTACAGAAAGCTCCCTTGCAGCCTTGATGACCGATTCCTAATATTATGCAGGAACCTGAAAAGTCACCCAACCATCCGCAAAGTCTTGGTGAACTGGGAGAAATATGAAAAATGCCAATCTTCCGAAGAAAAATCGGAATTAATAAGCGTAATAACAAATTTCTTCTTTTCCTTTTGAATCTCTTCCTCATCGCATACAATATCAACATGCGGCCACAACTTTGGCTCTTCTTACAACCAACTCGGACCCTCCCACCATCTGGACTTACACAAATGTTTCGAAGAACAACCGCGGGGAGAAAGGTCCGCAGGGTTCAAAACTCCAGGGACAAAATGCCAATCTTTACTACACGTGTGAGTTACAATTTCCTTCACCCGGTTACCCACAAATGTCCCCCAATTTTCCCTACGACGTACCCAACTCAAAACGGTAAAAGAGCCACTTCAAAACTAAAACTGTAACTCCTGATCAAAATTGAGCTCTTCCTTTAAAGAAGCAAATAATCTTGTTCCAATCAGAGCAGCTAAAAGTTCCAAATGCGGTATAGATATCTTTTTCAACGGGGCTATCCTAAATTTAGCTGCCAGCAAACGAATAAAAATCATTCCCTCGAAGACTCCTCTAAAAAATATAACTGCAGCCTAAGAGTCCTTAGTCGCATCGCAAAAACCATGAAGACTCCCGCTGTTAAAATCGTCACTATGAATCCACCGAGGTATCCTAATCTCTGGCAAAAAATATAACTCATTCAACCAACGACGAAATTCATTTTCTAGCTCGGATTCCACTGGGGCATCCCAAGGTAACTTTTTCTCCCATGTTTGTTGGAGTAGCAGCTTTGGCAATAAGGTAGCTGGTGCTGTGAAACCTATTGGATCGAATATCCTTTGTGTAAATGAAAGCATTACTCTCTTACTTATGGGCATGTCCGCAAGCTCATTCACTCCTTTCAAACATGCTTCATTCACCCTCAAAGTCTCCTCATATTTACTTCACATCATTCCCAGAACCGCAATAAGAGGTAGAGTATCAGAAGTATCACACACCTGACCCGAAAACTCCCATCCTCTTAAGTCAAACTTTGCTTCATTCATAAGAACAGTTGACTCTTTAATGAACGCTTGTAGTCTGTCGTCGTTCGATACACTTGTGGCACAATTGTCGACAAGTCTGCAATAGCAGCAAAATGCTCTCCTCGCTAAATGGTGTACTCATACTAGCACATTTCTTTAATGACTCTAAAGAATTATATGTTTTAATGGTTGCCCCTAACAAAAACAGACTACTGTTTACACCAAATACCACACGCCTGTATTGAAAAATCTTTTCATGACCTTCGGGATCAACCTATAAAAAGCGCCAAAAATTTCTGTCAGTCTCGTTGACACTGATTTGCAGAAATGCCTTCCGAATGTCTGATCACTACACCCAATTTGTTTAACCTAAACCTCATCAAAATATTCGGAATTAACTCTTATTGAGACATTGGTTGAGTGAGGGTTTATCCTTTTCTTTCGCAGACGCATCAAAAACAGGTCTGATCCTAGTGGTACTGCCCTCCTTAACGACCGGTCGATGCGGCAAATAGTGGACATCCGCCATCGCAGGTATCTCCTCAGGTACCTCCTCGATTATATCTTCGGTCAACCACTCCTGGAAAACTTGATCATACTCTTTCATTACACCATCTCTCTTCAACTTTCAAACCGTATTCTGTAACCTAATTTTAGCAACATTATATAAGCTGGGCAGGGGAGGATGACCCTCCAGCCACGGTAACCGAACCTCATACCTTCCCTTATTATTATCCCTCATTATTAACAGCTATTGTCTCTTAGAAAACTGTTTTAGTTGCCAAGGCTATTTCTTCCTGGGATTTCTTTTCGAGCGGATCTTTGATGCCCAAAATAACGATTTCCCAAAGCTGGGACAACGACGCATCTTTGCAGAAAAGGGCTATGTCGACCATGGTGGTACTGCAGGGCTGTGACAGAGGAATTTTACCCATCAAAGTCCAACCCAAAAACGTCTCAACGGCCACAAGCCCTCAAGACAGTACATGCCTTCTGCCTGTATATAAAACACCAGCTATATCGGAACCTATTAAAATATCAATTTTTCCACTTTCACTTGTACCGATGGACTGGTCAGCCAATTTAACCCCCATCGAATTCAGTTCCTCGACCCAATCACCATAAAACACTAGTGGAATGTCCGCACAGATGACTGGCTGCGCCAAAACTTCTGCGGATACACTAAAATTGCCATTACGTATTTTGATGTCATAGCATTCATGATGTTGTTCAGACGATGAACCCCCAAACAGACAATGCATTATCTTCTCACGACGCTTAGACTAGAGACTCAAAAAACTTGCCGTAGATTGCAAAATATCAGACTTTTGTGAAACAGTGTCAATCAAAGCTCTTACAACACGACTACCCCTAACACCTTCTAACCGTATTTTCACAGTTTGCATAAAAACGTGGCTACTCGCTCGATTAACACTTTCTAATTCATTGGAAACTAAATTATCGCCCAATTTGGGCGGACTTGGTTCTTTCTGCGGTAGATTTGTTGGCAAACTTGAACACATCAAGGGAAAATGTGACTTACCGCAAATAACGCATTTCATACGTGCCCTACGCCCTACATAATCTGGCTTGATGTCTTATCTTATCTTACAAGATCTCTTATCACTTAAAATCGATTTTGTCTTATATAGGGAAAACTTTTGGGCCTTAAAACAATCAGGAGATTGGTGCGCCTTATCACAAAAAACGCATTTTAACATTTTAGAATTAACATTGACAAGGCCCGCAGCTGTGGATACCCCTTGTTCTAAAGATTCAAATTTACGCCCAGCTACTGTACCCCCGCGCAAAGACTTCCTTTGCCCGACTAAAGGCTTCAAACCGACCCCCTCCGAAGCTAATTTTATGCGCTGATCATTTTCTATCTCATTTTGCAAACAAGACATAAGGCCATTTAACTTCTTTTCCATTGTTGTGCAGAACCCCCTAAGCTATTTTGCGACGATCTAAATTCAGAACTATTCGGCGGACTCTGCCAAATTCGTAGCAAATCTTCCGGTAAACATGATTCTATCAGGGGAAAACGCATAGCTGCGCATTTTTCTGATTTTATACCTAGAGTCTCAAAAGCACGCAACTGTGTCTCTAACCTATCATAGAGCCTTGCAAGATCTAACTTATTTGGGAAAATTTAAGAAGCTCACAATCTTCCCGTCCGAAGCGAGATGTTAATATAATCTACTATTGGTCGATAGTTTTTACCAATGGCAGGAAAACTTTTCACCAGCTGCCGAGCATGACTTCCTGGGACAGTGGCCTGAATTAAATAATCTATCTTGTCCTCAGGGTCAATGTCCGTATCATCTTGTACTTTTTTAAACTGTGACCAAAATGGCAACCACTCTTTTATGTTTCCATCAATTTAATAGTTGGTAACTTGAATTTTCGCTTACCTGGCAGGTTAATTGATGACCGAGCTCAAGCCTCACCTTGATATTGCCGAACTTCATCCTCACTTTTTGCGTCCCTTAGCACTAGCTCCTCGTAGCGATGCAACATGCCAAAATACTTCTTAGTGTATAATTCACTACCTTCCATGTCCTTAAGCAATTCATCCTCCGAGGCATCCTGTTCCAACAGCAAGTCATACACTTCTCGATCGACAACTTTAAGCGCGTCATAATTTTCTCGAAGAACATCCCAAACTACTTTAATTTCCGCATTATTACTTTCGCTCTCGCCAAACAATATTACAAGTTCACTTGCCTTCTTGGAAAAAGCAGCGCGTAAAACTTTCCTGTGCTTCTTCTTAAGATCGATTTTGCACGATAAAAGCGCTATAAGCAACAATCGTTTGCGATAAACTGTTCAAAACCACACTCGTTCGCCTAAAACCTTGGCGGCCCGGTGTTTATTTATCAGCATTTACAGTCACTAAAAGCCTGCTACCATCCTGTCACGGTCGCCACTTAATGTTGTGTTGCTTTCCGGAAAAACTACCCGTCTTACCGTACCGACAACGGTTCGAACACAAATAAAAGGCCAAAACTAATTTTGAACCTTCTAATGGTAAACAGACTTATTATGACATTTTTTTACCTTACTGTCAAGTTACCTTTTTTCTGTCGCAAATTCGATATAGGTATTTAATTAATGACAGAGGTGGAGGGTGTAGACGGCACAAGCTGCAGAATATCTTTTAAGGTCCTTTCGCGTAAAAAATGTATATTAGGATTAAAACATTTGATGGCTTTAACACATAATAATAAATTATTATTATGTGTTAAAAAAAATAATGCATGTCAGTAAATTGTGCAATATATTTTCAGGTGGTAATGCTTTGGGAACGTCAAAGCGGCTTCGAACATAATCAAGGCCTAGGCGGCGCCGAAATAGCATTAGATTCATTAACGTTAACTCATCTCAACGGAGGGTGGTACCCCCTATTTCCCATTCATTCACTAGGAAGTGATTCAAATGATTCGCCTTGACGAGAAGGAGCTGATTCGAACGACGAATCCCCTGCGGATTGAGAAGGAATATTAAAAAGGAATGTTTTAGCCAAAAGTACTATAGAGTACTGCTAGAAGTTACACCTAAGGTTAAATGTGATTTGGTAGAAAAATATTTATATATTGGTTCCTGATCGGTTAAATTGTATGGTAAACTACTGATGGAAAGGTCTCGATCCTAAGCGAATGATTACGCCATAGCACTATTGAAAAATATGTAGCGTAAAATTTTAATGTGAGATATCCATCATGCAGTTACAAGTCATAACAATCCTAAATTCGTAAACTAGGTGGTGCCTAATAATGTATGTACTATGTAATTATCATAAACCTTTGTATATA
This sequence comes from Pissodes strobi, assembly GCA_016904865.1. NCBI lineage: Eukaryota > Metazoa > Arthropoda > Insecta > Coleoptera > Curculionidae > Pissodes > Pissodes strobi. The sequence continues at coordinate 21,678 of MU188466.1, read as the reverse complement.
TTTTGTCTATTCAATTATATTTTATTATAAATACCATACCAAAAAGATACATGTCCTTCATACAATTCAACAGATTCAAAATTCGAACTAATAGAACATTAATATTGGACTAGTTTATTACAATGAGAAATACAGTAGGTATTTTTTGTATCAGCTTCTTTGATGGATCGTGGCTTTTATTCATGCAAAGGTAACCTGATTTTAGCATCAAAGTTGTTTTTTTGCCTATTTTTTTGTAAATTGGACCGCTGTGGCAAAATAAGACTCAACGCAACTTTCATACAACTTCTTAGTTTTGACAATACTTTATTCCAGGTACATTTTCTTCAAAGTAACGCCATAATAAATGTGTGTTTTTCTACAAAATCCAAATTGGCCTATTAAAATTTGGTTACATGTGATGCAAAGTTCATTTGTTTTCGACCCTGTATAAAGTAGCTTCATAAAATATGTATTTTTGAAAAGGTAGTTTGTGTCTAAGCGTAATATACATTATTAGTAATTAACACAATCAAGTACACAGCGTCATCAGTGAAGTCTGCATTCATTAAGTGGAGAATAAATGTACATTTAACTTCACAAAATGTGTATCTAGTTTCAACGATTTAATTTAAAATCCCTAAATGTGTTATGAAGCTGTGTTATAAAAAAAGTAAAATAACCGTTTATTATTTGAATGCAATTTCCAATAAATTAATTAGCATTTATCTTACAGTAATGCATCAAAAATTTAAGTTGGCCGTGAAACATTTGAAAAAAATATTGACAAGCCCTTGCATTAATAATGACAGTCAAATTGCTTCCTGTTTGCCATAGTGACTTTTAATTAATACTGCGCTTTAAATTCAAACAACATGTTAACTGTACAAGAAAAAATTGAAATTGTATTAATATGTGGTGAAAACACAAGTCATCGCGTCAGAGCCAACATTTTCAATGAAAGGCATCCAGGTCAAAATGTGCAACAATCTACTGTAAGTAGGATTATGACGAAATTTAAATCTACTGGATCGGTGGAAAATTCATTCAAGAAACCTCACAATCCTATAAGACATAGTGAAGAAGTCCAATTAAACGTTTGCCTAGATATTGTGGAACATGAAAAAACAAGTGTCAGAGATGTTTCTGGCAGAACTAGCGTTCCAAGAGAGAGTGTAAGGAGTATTTTGCACAAAAATAAATTTAAACCTTATAAATCTAAATTTATAAATACTCTAAAGGAGCGAGATTTTGACATTCGTCTGGGATTCTCTTTTTGGTGCCAGGGGAAAAAAGAAGAAGATGTATATTTTCCCTTTCACATTTTATGGACCGACGAGGCCACATTTACTTCAAATGGCGTTGTTAGCTCTCAAAATTGTAGATGGTGGTCTCAAGAAAATCCAAATTTTACAATAGAATGCAGAGACCAGTATTCCTTTAAAACAAATGTGTGGTGCGGTGTTTTAAACAATCAAGTTGTTGGGCCATATTTTTTTAGGGGCAATTTGCAGAATATCTACGCTTCCTTAATACAGATATCCTAGAAGTTTTGGATAATATGCCTATTGAAGTAAGGCATAATTTGTGGTACCAATGTGATGGCGCTTCCATCCATAATACAAGACAGGTTCAAGAACGCCTCTTGGAAATATTTAGGGGCAAAGTAATTGGGCGTAATATGGAGCAATACTGGCCGGCTAGGTCTCCGGACTTAAATCCACTTGATTTTTTCTTGTGGGGTTACCTTAAACAAAAAGTTTACAAACAAAGACCTTTCCGTAATATTGATCATTTGGAAACGGTGATCCGTAACTGTATTTTAGAAATAAGTCCCCGGAGTATCAGAAATTCCATTAAAGATGTGTCAAGAAGAACAATTGTTTGTATTGAACGCAATGGAAGGCACACAGAAATGTAATTTAAAAATTTAAGTTTTTAAATGACTTTTAGTTTAATATTCAAATATCAAAAATAGTTTGAATTAGTTATTAATTAAAAAGTTGGAATTTTAAATGCGTTTAATTTTCTACCGACTATTTATCTCGGTTTTCTTTCAACCAATCAAATTCTGTCTTTCAACCAATCAAATTCAAATATCAGGGAATATTTGCTACTATAACCTATATTCGAAATTATTTCCCGCGCCACCAATCGACTACCTACCTACCATTTTCGTCAGACGTTTGTCAAAAAAATCGTAATTTACATAATGGCTTTAAATCGATTTACTAATATTTCTTTTGGGGAGATACGAGAACATGCAATTAAATCTGTTCCAGTAAATACTGCAAGAACAAAAAAGTTTGTATAGGCACAATTTGAGGAGTTTTGTGTCAACAGAAATGTTCAACTAGAAGAAAATACACCATTAACAATACTGGCTTCAATTATGGAAGACTGGGCATTTAATATGAGGAAAAGGGATGGCTCAGACTACAAAGAAGGCGTCATTAAACAAATCTGGAACCAAACAGCACACAGCTTCTTCAAGAAAGGTACTTTAACTTGTATCATATAAAAATCGACCCTTTCAAAGACATAGTATTTCAAGAGGCCAGAATGGCTAGAAATGCTAAACGAAAATTTCTTCAAACCGACGCGACATACAAAAACGAAAAGTTAGTTCAAAAGCACTGACTTACGAGGAATACAAGAAAATATTGCAAATCTATCAGGAAAATAGTCACGAAGACCTACAAAGAAAATATTTTCATATTGCCTCGGTTGAGTTAGCATGGAGAGGAGGCGAGGCTTATGCATGTATGGTTAATTTTTTTAAAAAAGAAATTGCATATGATGGTGTTGAATGTTGAAACAAACCGACTTGAATACAACCCAATATTTTCCAAGACCACTCAAGGCGGAAACAAAAAAATTGCAGACTCAAAATGGCTAGTTCCGAATAGTAAGGAACAATATATGTATCCTGTACGTATTTTTCACCTGCTAATATCTAAGAGAGGATATAATGTAAAATCACCAAGATTGTTTTAACCGTTAATGCGAACTGGAAGAATGGAAATTGGTTTAAAGATTGTCCTGTTGGAAAGAATACTATTTCAAAATGGACTGAACAAGGTGCAAAGAAGATCGGTTTAATTACAGCAAAGGTAAAAATTACTAACCATTCACATAGAGCAACGGCAGTTAGCACTTTATCTAAGTCTGGAGTAGGTGTTCAAGCTATAATGAAGATTACTGGACATAGTAGTGCTGCATCCTTTAAACCATATTTTCAGTTAGACGAGTCGCATCACAAAAATATTATTCAAAACCTCAGAGAGACAAGTTCCGGTACATCTCTTGGTCTAGCTACTTCAGATGAAAATGGCGTACAATCATCGTCAAGAAACTGCTTCCGTGTATAATAATTGTGTATTTAACTATTACTATAAAAGTTAATTTTCCTTGTTGTTTCCATTTTATATTCCTTATTGTTTATGTTTTTCCATTAAAATAAATATTATTTATTAACATAATAATATTATGTATTCATTTCTCAGTATATAGTCATGTCACATACCACTCGTGTTAAATATTTTTCTTGAATATACTTTGACATTTTTTCGCCAAATTTGTTATAAAAATTCCACTCGATTAAATTTCTGTTTAAAGAAATTTAGTCTCGTGATATTTTTTATAACAAATTTGACACAAAAATGTCAAAGTTTATTCAAAAAATATTCAACACTTGTGATATAACTTACGATTATTTATTAGAAAATTGGACCTTTTTCAATTAAACTATTTCCTTAATCATAATGTATTACTTTTAGACACCAACTACCTTTCCAAAAATACATATTTTATGAAGCTACTTTATACAGGGTCGAAAACAAATGAATTTGCATCACATGTGACCAAATTTTAATAGGCCAATTTGGATTTTGTAGAAAAAAACACATTTATTATGGCGTTACCTTGAAGAAAATGTACCTGGAATAAAGTATTGTCAAAACTAAGAAGTTGTATGAAGGTTGCGTTGAGTCTTATTTTGCCACAGCGGTCCAATTTACAATAAAATAGGCAAAAAAACAACATTATCTGATATAGCTAAAATTTTGCATATGGGCTGAAAATTGTATTTAGAAAAACTTTTTCTAATAACTTTTTTCGATATTTTGAGAAATAACCCCACTTTTGAACTTTTTTCCGAAAAAAAATAAAATTTGACAGTTAAGACGAACCACGTGACTATTATTTTTTGGTTATTTTTCATCTAGATCGAAGCAGAAATTGATGCCAGAGTCAAATTTTGAATA
>MU188465.1:35441-97667 GCA_016904865.1 Pissodes strobi | reverse complement strand
AGTATTGATAATAATTACCATAGACAATAATATTTATTAATATAGACATGATCAAATTGTATGAATATATAACTGTAAATAATTGTAAATTATGATTCTTAAATAAGCTCGTCAAATACCTATTACGTGGTAAATAATGCATTTTGCTGTGGCTGTGTACAAACCATAGACATAATCACCATAGATAGTAATATTTATTAATATAGACATCAAATTGTATGAATATATAACTGTAAATAATTGTAAATTATTATTATTAAATAAGCTCGTCAAATACCTATGACGTGGTAAACAATGCATTTTGCTGTGGCTGTGTACAAACCATAGACAGTAATATTGATTAATATAGACTTGATCAAAATATATGAGTGTAAATTATGATTCTTAAATAAACTATTTAAAAATAAATAGGTATTATTTGCATTCTTTCTGGTGAGATATAAGTTTACTTATACTACGTTTTATGTCATAATACAGTGTTATTCTCTATTTTGATATTTTGAAAGTTAGAGAAAAACACTAACGACACTGATTACTAATTAATTACATAATATATGGAACTGTAATATTTTTGGTTGAAAGTACCGAATAAATTGTATTTATTGAGCTAAAAGTAAATGTAGTGTAGGATTGTACATTTCTTATTCGTTATTTTAAATATTATATAGTTCAGTTTAATAAAACGGTTATAAATGTATTTATAAAGTATCCAATATGAAACATCCAAACCGAAAATAGAATTCTTGTGAGAAAAAGCTCTTTCGCTTTTCATGTGCATTTCTTAAATGACCGATTTTAATTAAATGTTTTTAAATATATATGGGCTTAAAATTAGTAATGGCGTTAAAATTTACATTATGTAACATCCTTCTGAAACTATTTTTAAACTTTTGGGTCGGGTACCAAGATAAATATTGTTAAAATAAGGTTTAATAAAGTAGGAAATATAATGCCGCCATACGTTTGAATTTAAAATCAGTCACCAATGACGTCATGCGCCCGGCGGACGAGTTTTAAGACACCGATCGATCATATCTTGTATTCTTTGTATCATGCATCAAACAAACTATGGCTTTAAATGCATTTCAAGTAGGTGTTAATGGCATCAGTTACTATACCATTTTTTCTCTAAGAGCGAGATTATAATTTGTATAAATATCTAATTTTAATTGTTGGTATGTAGGGGTTAATTTAAACAAAGTAGACACTGCATCGAACTGATAGAACCTTTCTTCTCCCTTTCAGTATTTTTGTACAGGGTTTTTTTATTATAATTTGCCACTCCTTTATAAACTCTTTTTAAAGAGACACATAAAAAAATGTTAAAATAAAAGTTTCAGGATTTTTCCTGAAAATTTTTAACAAAGTAAAATCCCAAATGACTATCGGAAAATAAGAAAATTTATAATTTTCTTTATTTTTTAAATGAAAAGCCCTATATAGTATTACAATTTTAAGATCTCCTTAGCGTCCGCTCTTCAAAAACATATAGTTTGCCTATATTTGGACTAGCCGTTTTTCAGTCATTTCACTTTAAATAACTAAGTCTAGTTAGCACCACCTCTTGCAATGCAGGGAAATAGTGCTATTTTTTATCGCAGCAGCCATGGATCACCAAGGAAAACAAAAGATTATATGACAGCAAATCTTTATTCTTACGTTAAGTTGCGCGGCTAATTAGTTTTAGTTATTTAAAGTAAAATATCTGAATACCAGCTAGTCCAAATATATGCAAACTATATATTTTTGAAAAGCACAGGCTACAGAGATCTTAAAACTGTAATAATATATGGCATTCCATTTAACAAAAATTCCGATTTTCTTGTTTTCCGATAGTCATTTGTTTTTTTTGCTTAGTTTGTTTAACATTTTCAGAAAAAATCCTACAACTTTAATTTGAGCATTTTTGTGTGACTCTTTAAATAAAGTTTCTAAAGGGGTGGCAAATTATAAGGAAAAACCCTGTACATTGTATTAGATTTTAAATTTGGACATGGAATTTTCTATAAATAAATAAGTAAAACGCAACTTTCATTTTATCAGGTATTCATCCGAACTCCACTCTGAACTATCAAAATATATCCATCTCCAAGGACACCTGTTTCAAAGAAAAATAGATCTGTTTTAAGGGGTTATCTTGCACAACATTCAGAATTTTTTCCGTCAGCAACATTTATGTTAATTGGTTTGTATTTATCAAAATGAAATACTTTGTTGAGTTAACATTCAATATTAGTCCAAATTCGTTTATTTTGTCTAAAACTAAATGTTGGCATATACCTTGACAATGCTAAAATTTTTTTATCAAGTAACTTGATTAAAAATAAAAAGTAAAGTGTACATATTATCCTTGGAGATTTTGTGTATATTAGTATAAGTTTCCTAATATTTAGTTATTTTATTTTTTATTTATTTATTAGCATTTATTTCCAGCAGGCAAAAGATACCCAATTACAGGAAACTCCAAATACAAGGGTACTAATAAGTCAATAGTTAATAAGATAAAAATAGCAATTGCAATATCAATACAACTAAGAACCTTAATGTACAATAAAAACCCTTCGCAAGACGTAAGTAAATTAAATTGAGTAACTACTAACATGAATATAATTAACAGCACTGCCAATGAACATGACACACGTAGAGTCAGAAATCAGTCATTAAATGATACTGAGCGTCTGCATATGGCAAAAAGCTGTGACAGACTAAAACAATTTAAATCACACTTCATAGAGACATAGTTGAAATTTCTGCACACTACGTAAACAGGATGACAACATTTGATCTAGATTGATCAAGTGTAGCCAAGTTATATGGAAAGACAGTTGTGCCAAGAGAAAAGGCTGTCAATTTTGTTATTTATTAGTTTCCATGTAAAAACAACAGAATGTCGTATTCTACATTTAATCAAAGGCATGCCTCCAAATCTTGACAGAAGTACACCATGATTTATGTCTTGCCCCAGATAGACGCCAGGTAAGCCAAATACTTGAAGAACAACTTCGAGAGCATTCACATGGCAGAGGTAGTGAGGATTCAAAATCATTGAGCCATACTTAAGTCACACTCTGACAAAACTATATAAATATGACCTTAATAGTTGGGAGATTTGAATAAGCGACAATTCCTCATTACAAATCCCAACATAAGTATGAAATAATTTCTTCAATATGTAGCACAAAAGTGAGCACTCTGTCAAATACTATGCATAGATCGGAAATTTGTAATTTCTTTTCGAGGGAAGCACAATAAATTTTGTAGTCAAGTAGTATGGGATTTTGGGTTTTTTTTTTATGGCAGTGGCACACACACTAAAGAGAGATCCTATGGCGCTCGACGAGCGGTGTGTGTGCGAAGATGTTGATTCACACGGTTCTTGAATATTTGTAGGTCGTAATTAATGGGAAACAGATGTCCTGGAAGTGAGTTCCACAGTGATGCAGTGCGCCAGACAAAGGAGTTCTGGTAAAGCGATGTTCTAGGTGTTTCTAGTTGTACGACGAACTGGTGCGCTCCTGCCGTCTGTCGGGACTGTCTGACAGGAGTTGCCAGGGGCGGGATTATGCGGGCCAAATCCTGGGAACATCTGCCGTAAAACAGAGACATCTCGGCCACATGTCTGCGATGTTCCAGACTATCCAGATTCCGGGTCAACTCCGGATCGCCGACGAGACGCACAGCCCTCTTCTGAATGGAATCCAGCAGCTTTAGGGTATGCTTTGGTGCGGCACCCCAGATATGTGAGCAATATTCTATGATATATGGCATATCATTTTGATACATTTAAACTCAGTGCATTCGAACCACACCAATCGCTAACAAAGTTGACACTCTGCTGCAGGAAATAAAGGTATTGATGTTCCAGAAAATGTTTCTAATCATCAGCCTAAGCCAACTTATGGCAACGAATGCCGTTTACAAGGTCATCAACAAACAAATTGAAAAGAAGAAGCCCAAGATGTTGTACACCTGAAATTGTAGTAAATCTATGTTATCTAAATCCATCAATCTCTATAAACTATTTTCGACCTATGAAGTATGAATGGAGCAATCCCGCAAGAGCCCGCGATAATCCAAATAAATTAGATACTTTGTTCAGCAACATAAAATGATTAATTTGGTTAAAAACCTTGAAGTCAGTAATATTGCATCGAGTAGGCCTCTTTCATTAATGATTGTGCAAATCTGGCGAGAAAAAGAATAAAGATTGGTAGTGTAGGATCTTTCCTAGAAAAAAAACCATGCTGGTTGATAGGAAGTCGAGATCGAATTTTGGAAAAATATCATGGTGATTGTTTGAAATAGTTTGAAGAAATCAAGTGGTGATTATTTCGTGAAAAATGTTATATAATCTTGGTAGAGCAATATTCGAAATATTTGCTATAAAGCTTTTAAAAATAATAAACATTTATTCCTTCTAAAGAATAGATTTCCAATAATCAGTGCTCAGGGAAATGCGTTGCCACTTCTTAAAACGTAGGAAATAAATAAATCAACGTGATTGATTAATTGATCTCAGTCTCAGTTTCTAAAATTTAAAAAAATGTCTTACTGTTTATCATAATCGTTATGGGAATCCTGATTTGACTGGTATTAAAATCACATTAGAAACTAATTGGCATGGTAGGCATAACATCAACCAAATTGCTAATCTGAACTCGCCTCTAAAATTCTTTTGTAGCCAGAGTAAGAACTGTCCAGTACTAATTGCACACACGAAATATAAACAAATGTTTGACTTAATTTTAGAGCTATTAGAGATTTTTTTTAAATCAATCACCCATTGTCTTCAAGCGAGATAGGTAAAGACAAAATTCCATATAATCTTTTCCCCTCACAATAAGTTCAGGAATCGTTTTCTGAATTTTCTCATCATGTTTAAAAGTTTCAATAAATAAATAGAATTGTTTCATGTTCACCTGAATATGTTTGCACTGCAATAAAATATAATTGAAAACTTTTGTTTAGGTAAAAAATATACTAAAAGAAAAAGTTAAGGTTAGTCCAGTAGGTGACCTAAGCAGTATTCTAAATATATCATCATCACTACCTATTTCTTCTACTCCATCTGTGATGTCATGGGTTCAGAGAAGGCCTACAATGTCGTTTGATTTTTCCACAACCAGTTTTGGAATATTCAATGCAGCTGTTCCTGAAATTTCACAAGAAAATATTCTTATAGAGGATTTGTTAAATATTCTCATAGGGCTCCCTGGTTGTTATATTGAACCAGAGGAATTGAAGGACCCTTATGGACCAAGAATGTTTAGGTAATAATTATTTTTTAATTTAATTTTTCAATATCTTATTAGAATTTACTTAAAATTAGGCTTAGCACTCGAAAACGAAAACATATACATGTTATTCAGCCTAAAAGTACATAGTTGGCTACCATCTTGAAACTATTTTGTTTATATAAATCTAGTTATTACAATACATAACCACAAAATTTCAGGTAGCAGATTTATATATATTACTAACTGACCTTCTACGTGAATTACTAATATTCTCTTATTATTATTTATTTATTTTCCTCAATAAAGTTTTCTATTCAAATCCACTTTTATTAAAAAAAATATATATACTTATAATTTGTATATAATTCGCTGCCACGTGATTTTAAATTGTTTAAGTGGAACGCCAGGAAATTTGTATATATGTTGTCCCTCTAGTTTTTCCAAAATTTATGGTATTAATACCTACCTCATTATATAGTTGTTTTTTGTGGCTATAAAATACGCGTTGCGTATTTTATAGCCACCGCCACCTTTGTAAACATCTTATTTGTTTTGCAATAAAGATCATTTATTTTTTTTAATAAATATCTGCAAATAGTATTTTTTACATTTTTTAATATTACATTATTAATACCTATACCGCGGATGGGCTACCGGCCTTATGACTCCAGTTAAATCTACTTGGGTTTTAACTAATTTTTTTGATGAATTTTTTAAATTTGGTTGAACGGTTAAATAATAAAACTGTCGCGTTTTGGTCAATTTAACGGTATGGCTTAAAACCGAGAAGGTATAGGAAAAGGTTTTGCATTTAACAGGGACAGAATCCAGAATCTGCAGTACGATTGTCCACCAAAATCCCTCACGAACGAATATTCACGGAAGAAAACGATAAACATATTTAACATTCAAACGGGCTTGTAATGTGACAATAGGATCATTTTCAATGTTTCAAAAATAATTTTATTCAAAAGACCTTGACATATTAAGTTGATATACCAAAAATCAGATTTTTCTGAGAAGTCTAAATCGGTGAAAATAAATAAGAAAGTGCCGTTGGAACATTGTAAAGGCGTGTCGTCATCAGATATGAAGGTCGCGTTGGGATATATATGTATCTATGACCAGAGCTGTTTAAGATCATTTAAAAAAAAACTTAAATCAAAGATCAAAGATACTTTCATTTGGATAAGCGATTTAAATTAAAGATCGTTTTGTATATAAAGAAAGATTTAAATAATAAATCTTTTTTATATTCAAATCTTTTTTATATTTTAAAAAAATTTAAATCTTTCGAAAAGATTTAAATACTTCCCTAAAATGATCTAAAATGTAAAAAAGACTTAAATCATTTGGTTGGTTATGTACAACGAATTGACGTCGTTGGTTATGTATCATTAAAAACCCCTTAGAGCGTAATCAAAATGTTATTTATATAAATTGAGTGAATAAAAAAAAACAAAAATGTGACGTCACCCATTCTAAATTGTAAAAAACAATGAAATCTTAAATAGGTACGTCAAAATAACATTCAAAACCAAATTAAAATGTTATCTAAACCTTGTTTTTTTAATGGAATTTTTGACACTTTGTCAAATGTTTAAAAGCCATTAGCATTCACATAATTGGTAACTTTGCACTTCATATTGTGTTAGCCGATTATATTAATTAAAATGAACACACTAAAAACATCAAACATACTAAACAGCTCATTATGTGCATGCTAGCAGCTTTTAAATATTTGACAATGTGTCAAAAATTCCATTAAAAAAAAACAAGCTTTATTTTTTTTGACAATTACTTTATATATATTATATTTTTAAGAAATCAATAATACAAAAGTTTCCCATATAGCCAATATATATTAAAAAAGAAAATTAAGTAACACGCATTAAAAAAATGTCATTACAAGATACAAAATAAACATAGGACTAAAACACTTAGGATGTATTTATTGCTGTATTTTATTATAGTTAAACTCTTTTTAATGATTTAAATATGTTTAATGATTTAAATCTAAATCAGTTTAAGGATTTAATTTTTTTGAAGATTTAAATCTTTTTACTCATTTAAATCCTTTTAGAAAGATTTGAATCCTATTTTTAAATCAAAAATCAAAAAAGATATTTTTCAGAAAGATTTAAATCATCAATTAAAAATCACTTTCCGAAAAAATATTTAAACTCAAAGTATTTAAATCAAAAAATTTATTTAAATCACAAAAATGATTTCAATCTCACTGATGGTGACAGCTCTGTCTATGACAGTGACAGAAACTTCAGCATTCTTGCGGCGCAGTGGCGCGGGTCGCGGCCTAGCAACAGGACGTGACCCTATTTTATTACGTCACATCTCCGCTCTTCGAATTCTGCATATTTAAACTCTTATAATTCATAAACCTCTTAACAGATTGATTTAAAATTTTGAATATGGCTTATTTCTATGAAATATTTTGGATACTTAATAGAAATTTGATTGTTTTTTTTTAATGAGCCTATTGTCATGTTTGTATTGCATATTGATTCGGAAAAATGTATTTTGTAAGTATAGAAATCATGAGTATATTTTCTAAGTCTACTAATCATCACATTATGCTGATATTGTAAAACGCGTTTCTTGTTACTCACATTGCGGAAATCATGAAGTGATACCATCTACTGGGAATGTAAATGTCATAATGCCGCACCTTGGCTGCCCGGATCTGATCATTGGCCTTATTTATGTTATGGATGTAGTGATAATTTTCACGGATTTTAGGCTAAATGATAATGTTCCATTATCATTACAAGAACTAGTGAAACAAATAATACCGTTGGCGAGTCATTATTCAATGATCCAAAGATTTACTGAAGAGAAAATGAGATTTGAGTTTGGACAAGTTAATAATGCTTTAGCAGAAGCTATGCAATCTCTGATTAAAGATCATATGGTAAGCATTTGCAATATATATTGAATTATTTTCATATTTAGAGATTAATTAATTTTTCCTTAAATAAATTATAGTATATGATAAGTTTTAGACCCAATATAAACTATATGAATAGTGTATAATATGTAAAAAACACTATTAAAATTATTCAAGTGGAATGTAGAAGTAAACTATTTTTTCAAAAACTTTTTAGGCGTTTTCTTAAATTTTGTCATATTTTTTGCATGATTCGAAACTTTCGATAAATTACTCATGGAAAAAAATGTTTTTTTCCAAATCACTTTTTAGTTTTGAATGTCATCGTATTGTGGTGTGTAAATTATTTTTGAAATTGTATTGTTTGATACTATTCTCTTATAATCATTTTGAAGCACACTTCTTTAGTTTTATTTAAATTTCTAGAAAATTTTTTAGTTGATATGCGTTTTTGTTGGTTCAAGACAGGTGACTTAGATGATTTTACAATTTTACTTTGTAATGTTTTAATAGGTTTTAAAACAAAGACCCATTTATATATTGTAATTTTGAATAGTGAATAAAAAATTCGCTCTTTAATTCTCTCAATGGTATACAGGGTGTCCCATAACTTATGGGCCATAGAGCAACTGGAGATACTAGACATCAAACTAGACCGATTAAGTCATATAAGTTTTTTCGAAATGTTACTCGTTCTAGAAATACAGGGTGTTGAAAGTGAAAGCTTATTTTCGAAAAAAAGCCATAATTTGAAAATGGTTCAAAGTATCGAATTGAAAGGTGGCATTATTATGTTTTTCTGAGTGATAAATACGAATTTGTAGTAGTTTTTAAGTTTCACACTAGACGGCGCTAGTTACATACACTGGATTTTATAAAGTTATGATCTTTTTCTTACCTGTAATATTAGGTACGTTTCAATCCAGGTTCTTAAAGAAGAGCTATTTCTAGGCTAAAAGGTATTCTTGCTCGACCCTAATATCTCTAACCGTTTTCGAGATATTTCCGTTTAAACATCGCAATGGTTAAAAATTCAAAGTAACTAAATTTATACATAAAGGTCACAACGCAATAAATTAGAAACAATCCAGATAAAACAAGAAGCTCACTTCATTAAATGTCGCAAGTGGCCACCGTTGACCTCAATACACTTTATTAAACTTTTAACTAAGTAACGTCTCACTTTTGGGAAAGTGTCTTGCTTGTTTTTAATCATATTAGCTGCTTCCTGATTTTTTTTTGTAAAAGTTCATCACGTGTATTAATTTCGTCCTTATAAACTAGTGACTTCATATGTCCCCACAAGTAAAAATCAAACGGGTTAATGTCTGGACTATGACGGGCCAAGGAATGTAACTACCACGACTAATCCACCGATGTGGAAAACGTCGATTAAGATGATTTCGAGCTACACGTGTGAAGTGAGGTGGAGTCCCATATTGCATAAATCACATATTTAGCCCTATTTTTAAAGGTACATCGAATAAATTAAATAAGTTGTTTTCCAAGAAGTGCAAATATGCATCATCATTAAGTCTTTGTGGAAGTTCAAATGGGTCTATCAAGTAATTGTCAATGATACCGCACCAAACATTCACTGAAAATTTTTGCTGAAAATGTCTTTCTCTTACCAGGTGTAGATTCTCAAGAGCATAATAATGATTATTTCTCCAGTTGAAGATTCCACGTCTAATGAACGTCGCCTCATCAGTAAATAATATGGTTTTTAGACGGGTTTTCATTTTTTTTTAAATAAAAACTGACAGGATTCCATTCTGGACAGTAAACCATTTTCCAGTAAATTTTGTGCAGGCCTGAAATGATAAGGGTACAATTTTTCAGTGTGGATAATTCGTGATACAGTTGATTTACTTACTGTAGTAGAGTAGCAGCTGCCAAGCGTCTAGTACTCAAATAGGGACCGTCCGTAACACGAATCAAAATCTCTTCTTCCTGCGCAACCGTAATTGTTTTTGGTCTGCCACCAGGATTCTTGTTATGAATAAGTATGCAATAAAGCTATAACACACAATTATTTTAAATATTTCTTATTTCTAGTGTGAAACTTAAAAACGTTTTAAGATCAAGATCAACGGTGGCCACTTTCAACATTTACTGAGGTGATCTTCTTGTTTTATCTGCATTGTTTCTAATTTATTGCGTTGTGATAATTAAAATTATGTATGAATTTAGTTACTTTATTTTTTTAAGCATTATGATGTTTAAACGAAAATGTCTCGAAAACGGTTAGAGATATTAGGGTTACCTTTTTAGCCTACAAATAGCTCTTCTTTAAGAAACCTGGATTGAAACGTAGCTAATAGTACGGGTAAGAAAAAATCACAAATTTATTAAACCCAGTGTATGAAACTAGCGTCCTCTAGTGCGAAACTTAAAAACTACTACAAACTCTTATTTATCATTCAGAAAAACATAATAAGGCAAACTTTCAATTCGATACATTGAACCGTTTTCAAATTATGGCTTATTTTCGGAGATAAGCTTTCACTTTCAACACCCTGTATCTCTAGAACGAGTAACATTTCGAAAAAAATTTATATGACTTAATCGGTCTAGTTGGATGTCTGGTATCTCCAGTTGCTTTATGGTCCATAAGTTATGGGACCCCTGTATAACTTGGGGTTTTTAAGTAATTGCAGCTATATAGATATATAAATGGTTTACCATGATAATTTCGAGAAATATCTGCAACATAAACAGAAGTGGTGCTAATATATGAAAATGGTTGGCTGCAAACAATTTTTTTTGTTACATTTGATAGTTATTTAAGTATTTTATAAATAATTTGTTCTTATCGAATTGTTGAGGCTAATAATTATATCATATGTTTTTTTTTAGTTATTTACTGTTCAATTAGAAACTGAAGCCAGAGCAGGAAATCTGAGTCTGCAGAAGGTTTGGTTTTTCACTCAACGGAATATGCAATGTTTAGGTATTGCAGCAGATATCGCGTTCTCTATAAGTAAAGTAAGTATTTCTTATAGAAAATATTTAATAAAGCAAATTAGTGTAAAAAAGTGAAAACAAATTATATTTTGTGTCTTCGCGCTCGTGGCGTCGCTGGACCAGTGGGCGGCCAAGGCTTTCTAAGGTTCGGGAGCCGCTCAGGGTTGTTAAGGAGAGGGCCACGCGAATTTGATTTTGCCGATTCGGGCTCTAGCCGGTCTCTGTAGGTCCCCGCCTCGTTTAGAGCTCCCAACTATAATTTAATCTGTCTCTAGTAGACTAGTGAAACCTCAGAAAATTTTACTTCCCGGTTTTATACTACCGTTGCTGCCTGGTCTTTGAAAAGAAATTGAAGCACATTTCTTCTACTTCAATGGCTGGCCAAAGGACCAAGGCGTGGAAATTAAACTATGGCCCATTTTTTTTGTTCCACAAAAATATCAGGGAATGAAGCATACATATTTCAAAGAATATGAGGAAGTATAGATGCTGAGCAGGTCCCAAGATTGTTCAGAAATCAGCATCAAGTAAAAGATGGCAATCTAGTGATTGGCCATATTGAACTCGGCAGAAATTATCGCTGTTGATAATAGCTACATAGTATACCTAGTGGAAAACGCAGGTAAGTGTCAACATTTATGTAATTAAAATATTTCAGTTTTTGTATGTGTAATTTGAGGGACATTTGCTATTTGTTAATTATAAATACATTTAATTAGAAACATGTTATAATAGTTTGATTGGTATTTTGCTAATAATATAATCAACGTTTTTTAAGAAATCATCATTTTCAGATAATAATGTCTTTTCTAAGCTATATGAGGCTATTATGTTTTAATGTTTAACCTTTATATCCCATTTCTTTATCACTAAACCCATGTAAGAGGCAGGTTATCTAAGTAGATAGATATTTTATCCTAGTTGTTTGCAGAGTTCTAGACAAAGCACAAGCTAATTGCAGTTTTTCTGATAGACACTATTTCTTTCAGATTATTCTTCAAATATATTGTAGTATAACCAACTCGGGCCTGTTCACCATAGTTGAATGAGATAAGTTGTGCTTTGTCTTTATTTTGCCAATGACCGTCAAAATATATTAAAAAGAAAATCAATACCTATGTTGTGTTATTATTATATCTTGCACAATTTTAATTATTCGGATTGCACCGACGAAGACAATTAGGGAAATTTGAGGGAAAGGTGCCTCCTGCAAATTAAAACACAGATTAATAACACACCTAATTTATTAGAGAAAACGTGCCGTACTCACTCTGGAATTCACGAGGGGAAAGAGTATGGCAGAGAAACCTTCGATCTAAGTTCCTAAACCGAACTATGCTGTACAACCTTTATTAGTACAATAATTAATCAAATTACTGTCTCCTGCACTACAATTTGTTGTTCCACACTTGTGACAATACTACAATACATTTAAAACTGAAGGATTTGGTATTAATTAACCAGACGTCGCCAGCAGGTACTGAGGTCCCATACGAGAGGCTACTCAGCTATAGTTGCAATTTGAGCCAATATCTCTAGCATGATCTTTTATCATTCGGCTGCTTATAAGCAATTGGCAACAAGTCGAAAATCAAGGTTACAAATTAAGGTTTATTTTAATTGGGTTTCTAATTTAAACCAAAAATCCAGGCTTGATAGTAACAATGCCTTTTTTACATAAGTATACAAAAGCAAATCATTAAGACAAGATAAAATTTGTTAAATGAACGACTTAGTGCGTTTTGCCCGTAAGCCCACGATTTATAGCTAGGATGATGTGTGTGATATGAAAAATGGCTCTGATCTTGCGACCAACTTGCCAGCCCACCCCTCGGTCCGGCGCTTAGGCAGAGACACAGCTACCCTTGTGCTTGCGTTACACGTGGTTCCAGTTTGAGGGGCCTTGTATTCTGGGGAGGAGCTCCAGTATGTCGGGCATATGCCCCTGGTGCTCCCGACTATTGCACAAAACTAAAATCTATGAAGGGCACAGCTAGAAATGGTCCTACGGCAGCTTCCGGCTGCCCCCGGCCTGGGTACCGGCGTGAATAGGTATTTCTTCTGGCTATAATTCCATGAAAGGCACAGACTACGCTGGCTGGGACGTCCGGTTCTACCTCGGGGAGAAAAACGGTCACTAAACGTTTGCCACGTGTTCGCTCAATGGTCTGTACCAAAGGCGCTCAAAGAGCCGTCACCGAACGCGTCTACACTCGACCGTATAGCTAGGATATTCGCCCAGTCAGGGTAGGAAAATGTTAGTATAGTTTGTAAACCGAAAACCGAGCGTTGATCCTTACGTCATACCTTGTCTTTCTCTCTCATACCACCTTCAATCGGGGGTGACAGGAATTTGACGTCACAGACGTACGTTGAGCTGCGCATGCTAGGATATCAGATGAATTTAATGAAATTCCTCATCTGTCAAAGTGTCAAATATATATTTATTTACTTTATTTGATGCCCGTCCAACGTATTTTTCTGTTTTTATTTGTGATTGTTATCGCAGTTGAAAATGCCTGGACATCGGTACACTGAAAATGAGCAAGTCCATATTTTAAAACTAATAGACTATTTTAATCGCGAAAAAGCAGCAGGAAAAACGCTTTTACCCGTGAGTGCAGTATATATCTAATGTAAGTTGATACAAAAGTGCAGTTTTAACAATATATAAAGAGTAGGATTATTTGTCGTAGAGAGTTTCTGATGCTTTTGGAATATCGTCAGCCACTATGCAAAGAATACATTGAAAAGCAGTCTAGAAACTTGTTGACTTTAAACCAAGGCAAATGTTGCTATTATTTCCTCTCATGGAGAGCCTCTTCACAACGTTCATGGCCATACTATAAGGAGAGCATGTATGAGAAAGGTGATCTGCATTTAATTTTTCATTATATTAAATAATTTATTCATTATTTCGGTTTTATTGTAGGCGAACATCTCTCTCATAAGCACGAAGATACTATGACCCCTTTCGTAAAACATGATACAAGAACCTCAAATTACAACATCTCTTTCCATCGATTGTGTGGTATGTTTTTTTTTATAATGAGTGAATTATTACTACTTATTATTCGTTCTTTGGAAATAAATTAGCATTGTTTTCGTTTTCTCTCATACTTGAGTTTTATTTTATGGTGTCAATCTACTCTACTTTGTTTAAGTTACTTTAGGTTATAACTGAAGTACAACAGACTCAAATACAATATTATGCTATACCGGCGCCCACTTAATATATTTTATAGGAGATGTCCTATGTTAAAAATAGCATAAATATTATTAAAAGTTTGCACTAAGGCCGTAATGGCGATATTTACAGCTACATAATAAACAAAACTTGTACAAAAATTAAATGAACTTTTACGAATCTAAGCGTTTGAATCATTGCATAACACAAATAAATTATAAACAAAACTTACTTACCTACATGTATAAAGCTAAAGAAAAGCTACATGGTTGAGGTCTTTCAGTTTTATTAACTACAGAAACTGCTATAATATGAAATGATTAATTAAATGATAAGACAACAAAAACCGTAGCTAACCGAAGAATAAAATTGCATTTACAGTCAAATTCAAATATATGCCAAAGTTTACTGCAATGGTAAATTTCTCCTTTTATTAATTTGTTTACTGCACTTTACAGATGCTTACAAGCTCACAATCGTATGACAAATAAAAGTTAATTGGTAAAGAAAAGGTCCAAATCACGTTTCAGTTGCATATCTGATATTAAAAATGTCTTTGTGATTTTTTATACACTATTCTCCCGGCCATGTTTGTTTCACAGTACATTGCTTTTGAATTGAGTTGAATGTTTCTTCAATTAACCACATATCACATGCATAATTACATAATTTTTCTCGTAGCAAAGATTCCACTTATTATTCGAAATTTCGCAGGTTTTAGATATGTTTTCATTCACACAAGATAAGAAGCCCCTGTATATCTAAGAATTTCTGCTGGAATTTTACTAGAACACTAGAATATTTCTGTTTTTATTAATTTAAGTTCCTATTGCAAACCTCACAAGACTTTTTTTCTTCACCTAAAACAAAGTAAATTGCATAAAATTAAAATATTCATATTGGAGATCCAAATATTATCTTACCAGAGTGAAAAAAGACATGTTTATCCGTTAGTTTCTTTAAATTAAATCTGTGAGTTACGAGCTCATGAGCATGACATGTTGTTTGTTATTGTTTTGATTTTGAATTCAGCGTCATATCTAATCTCACATTCGAGATCGACAATAGCCGTCTATTTTACCGACACGAAATGGATCATGCGCGAAGGATAAGTTATGCTCCTCCCAAGACTCTTGTGAATCAATTCAGGACATGCTTCAAAACTGATCTGACGTCAGAATTTATGACGTAACGATCAACGCTCGGTTTACAGACTATAGTTTCGTCATGTCCCGTGCTTACATTAAAATCACAGTCATACTAAAACTAAAATTCCAGCACGAAAAGACAGCAAACAATACATTTTTGTTTTCATATAAAGCAGTGTTATTCACAGCATAAAACGATTTCATTAAATATATACACATGTTATGCCATCAAATATGAATTATCCATGAGAATAAATGATATACTTGTGCAAATTATGTTAATAACAAAATTATAAGTTTCATTTTACCGACCTGTAATGACATATTGCAACACAGAAGCAAAGCAATTCACCAAAATAAACCGTACACTGCCCTGATCTTCGATTCTCTGTCTCTGCTCTCGAACGATAAGTTTTTGGAGCCCTTCGAAAAAAACCTCCCAAAACCCGACTACAATCTATGACTTTTTCTCTGTTTTTTCTTTAGATATATGGGGTGTCCCAAAAACTGAATGTATCAGGTCTAATGAAATAATATTTTAAATAGGCGGGTTACCTCAATATAGCAGATGTAAGATCAAAATATTTAATAATTTGGACATTCAGTGATTATCACATGCCATTCTAATGACCTGATTAATAAGCGCAGCAGCTCACGGCTAACTGAAACTTTTAAAGATAAACATGCTGTTCTCAAATAGCTGCCAAAGTTTTGATGCAAGCTACACTGCTGAAAAAATCATTCATTAAAACATTAATAGAAAAACAGCTAAAGATATGAAACTGGAAAATTAGTATAGATTTATTCACATATTACAGATTCTTCTCGACTTGGTTAAATCCCAAAGAAGTATTTTATATCTGATTAGACTGTGTAGAACTATTGTGATACATTTCAGTTACTCTTCACTGTCAGAGGAAATATTTTAAAGTATTCATAAAGGTTTAAAAATGAGACAAGAAAATAGATCAGTATGTCGTGATTCGCTAGAATTTGACTTATAAAGTTTAAAGGCTGATCCGGCTACCTAAACTTAAAAGGTCACATAATTTTTTTATTGACAACGATAATGTTCAAGGTCTATCATAAAAGCAGTGGTTACGTTTTGAAAACACCCTCATATTACTTATTTCTTTCACAAAAGTTTTTCGTTCAAATTCAGCGTCGATTCCAGAAGTAATACCTATTATCAAAGTATAGAAGAGTAATATTCTTGAATGTAGGATATATGGAACCAAGATCATGCAGAAGTTACTAATTAAAGAAATTGATAAGAGGCTTTGAGATATAGAAAAACATAATAATTACACAGTTGCAACATTTCTTGGCTCAAGATTTTTTAAAGATAAATTTTTCCGTCTGATATTAAAAATAGATTGCCAGAAGAAATCCAAATTTCTCGTTCGCAAGACGAGAAACAATATGGAAACAGGCCAAGTCATTCATTAACAGTACTCCCACTTATTTAGGAACAGTTGAAAATTCCAAGTTCCAATTCTAAGATAGATGAATTATCTTTTAACACCTCAGAATAAATCAGGAACTATTTTAGAAGGTTCTCTTTGGAATGCATTTACAGATATCGCGGTATCATCAGTAAATAATACATTTAGATTCTTCCTCCAGATGTATTCACTGATGACTAACAAATTTCTGATAATGAAAATACATTAAAAGACGAAGTTGCGATTACATAAAATTGAATGTCATTTGCAGAATATGCCTCTGTGGAGTTGGCGGGAAATAATCAATAAGTGATTCCCAAATGTAACTGGTGTCAGGAGAATATTTTATGCATCAGCATATATTATGAAAAATATACAGTGGAATATTTAATGAAGCAGGAAATATCTTGAATTTACAAGTAGCCTAATTTTTGTTACCAGAAAATGTTATCACTTTATTGTTAATATATATTTTTAAATATTGCAAGTGTTTTTATTCCCTGCATCGACCAAACTCAATCGCGAAATCATTACTGAATGTAGAACGATATTGTAATTTCAGGTTTCAGAATATTCTTGTTTTTATTACAATAAACACTTATAGATATATAAAAATATTGTTTTTAATGAAATGTATTATGTCTAGTTTGGTTCATTTTAAATATTAATTTAACAAAAATTGAACTCACCATTATTTAGTGATTATTCTATAAATGAGTTTGTATTATCTAAATAATGTAACATTTTGTTGAATTATTTAAAATAAATGAAACTTGAACTTGAAAACTTGAAACCATGATGATTTTTGATGTATGCATTTAGGTGTCACGCATACATACCTACGTTCATTTACATTACTATTTTGCTTTTTAAAATTGAGTATTTCTAGATGAATTTCATAAATTGCTGTACCTTTATGTAATATGCATATTTTACCAAACATACTTTTCACATTGGGAAACTAAATTATCTCTATAATACAAAATCATATTTGCTCAAAATGTGTTGAATTTTGAAAAATCAGGTCATATCATATTTGAGAAACAAGTGATGATAATTATATGGTAAACTGAATCAACCTTAAATAAACTATACGTAAATTGAAATCGATAAACTAGCTTTTTATCTAATTTTTTAAGTGGTGATCTTTAAAAATAGTCGCTTAATGTTTTTTGAAATTAATACATTTTTGCAGTTTTATTTCGACTTTGATATAGTAAAGCCAATGTTCTTCTATGTACGTGTTATATAGTACATACAGGATGTAAAGGAAGGTGATATTGATCTGTGATATTTTATTGAAGAGCCATTTGTGAAAAGTAAATTAAACTATATTATATTTCTCCTGAAGGGAATTTGTATAGTACTGTATAATTACTATATAATTATTTTTATTATTTTATGTTCCTCTTAATCTATGATAGTTCAGTCATAATAGGTATAGTAAGAAAATAATGATTTTTAAGTAGAAGTATACATATTAATTATCATTTGTCATAATGAGAATAATGAGATGTTTTTTTTTTTTAATGATTTTTTTCAGTCTGACGCTAAAGGAGGTAAAGTTCTAAGTCTCCTGCATGATAATGTAATAAGCTCTATAGGGGATGACAGGAATCAGCAATTATGCCTTAAGCTCATGGAAGCTGCATGTGTCCCATATATGAAAATGTTGGGAATGTGGATTTATCGAGGCATTATATCGGATCCAATTAATGAGGTAAGAGTTTACACAATTTACTAAAAGAGTGCAGTCTTTCTCTAGTATTGCATTTTTTTTTCAGGCTGCTTTAATTCATTCCAGTAAATAATATTCGTTTAGAAACTTGTCATCACTCTATATGCTTTTTTTAATGCCAATGGTTCAACTACATGTTTATTCACATTTATGTCTCCATTTCATGGCTTACTAATTTATTTGAAGCTGTCATTTAAAATTGGGAAGAAATAAGGGATGATAAAACCGTTTTTTCGAAGAAAATGTATGAAATAGCAGCAGTTCTGTTATTAAGCGAATGTCGCTCAATGTGATAGATGAAAGACAATTAAATTTTGTGAAATAAACACAATCACTCGTGGAGAAAAATTAAGATGTTAAGATGTATCTTAATTTGATTGGATCGTGGGTATTTACCAACAATAATTGTGACTCATAAGAGAGAATTAGGGCAATTATGAGGAGTATGCGTGCTGAAAACGCCAATCTAAGTATCTACAAATTGAAACCGTACCATTCTTCAATAAGCTTTTTATTGTTAATATGTAATTCTGAAGTCGATATTCGCCTTTGTTGATATTCGGTTTCGGTCGATTATATTTTGGAAATTTTTGATAATGTAGAGGGTTGCTCCGTATATTTAGACAGCGCACATCTAATTTATTATGAGAGATAAATACAAAGTTTAGATACAAAACTTGTAGGGTGTTTTTTATCAACCGCCCGGATTTATTATCTAAGCAATTAGATAAGCATCGCAAAGTTACCAACGTTTTTTAAATGGGACACCTGCATAATATGGTTCTTTTATTGGATAATCCGTTAGTTAACCATTTCTACAATACAATGTTTAATTTTGGAAAAATATTTTATTTGTATAAAAAATGAAACTGGGAGAATTTCAATGTGAAAAGCTACTGAGAAGCC
Organism: Pissodes strobi; assembly: GCA_016904865.1. Classification (NCBI taxonomy): domain Eukaryota; kingdom Metazoa; phylum Arthropoda; class Insecta; order Coleoptera; family Curculionidae; genus Pissodes; species Pissodes strobi. The sequence continues at coordinate 78,134 of MU188465.1, read as the reverse complement.
TGTTATTTATAACATTTTCTAAATTTATTTATTTTCTTATAATTCCTATTGTTCTTTCAAAGTTTAAATGCGGTTCTCTTTTACTATATTTCAGTTTCTGGTTGAGGATAATGAAGTTATACAAAAAGAAGATATGCCGGTAGATTACTCTGCAGATTACTGGGATAAGAAATACTCAATACGGCGAGAAAGAATTCCAAAATTTCTGGAGTCTGTCTCTGATATAATTTTAAAAGCTGGAAAATATCTAAACGTTATAAGACAATGCGGTAAAACTTCTGAAAATGTTTGTTTTTAATAGAACAGTTCATTTACGTGATATTAGTCTGATGTTTTAAATTGTTAAAAACCAACCAAAGTAATTTTTTTTTAGGTAAGCCTGTCAAAACAAAGGTTTATCCCATTGAATATAAAATAGAAGAAAAGCACTATATTGAGGCCATAGAGAAAGCTTATATGTTTGCTAGTCAAACTCTGTTAGATTTGGTAGTAAAAGAAAAAGATCTTATAGGAAGACTCAGATCTGTTAAGCATTATTTCTTACTAGACAAAGGAGATTTCATAGTAACATTTTTAACTCTTTGTGAAAATGAACTCAACAAAGTAGTTGGGGATGTAGTACAAGGAAGACTGGAAAGTCTTATGGATTTGGCTTTGAGACTTTCGAGTGCGGTCAATGATTCATATAAAGAAGATTTAAAAACGGAGTTGTTGCCATTTAATTTACAATACCAGATGTTCAAGATTCTTAGTATACAAACAAATTCTGAGCAAGGTGAGCATATAGTGTCATGTAGGAATGCAACGGCTATCCTGCTACTTAAGCCTGGTTTCATATCCACCGGCATGATTGATTAAGTAGGTAGAGTACGGCTTCTCAGTTTATGCTGTGAACATCATCGTTAAGTGAGGCAAGACGAAAACGCACTCAAATGTCGCATATTTTTTTGGAGATAATTTCATTGCTAATTTTCAAGCAAAACTTTGTTTCTTTTGGAGGTAATAATTTATTGGCTATCCGTTGCATCACTGCAGTTTTTATAGAAAATATAGCTGTTACTTTCTTTGAAACTTTCGCTTACTTAAACTAGAATATGCTTTAAAAATTAAAATATTGATATTTCTGACGAATATTATATTTAGCGGTTTTCTGATCTGACCATATTTGTCGATTGCTACATATAAGCAGTTTGTTTTAAGTGATAGTTCTGGATAAAAGGGTGTTAAGTTTGGAAAGTAAATATTCACTGCAACACGTTTTTCCTATTAAAATTAAAAGCTAAGCAAGTAAAGATTTTAATTAAAAACAAACATAACACCGGAGAGTCGTGTTTGCAATACCCGGCTCCGGAAGTGGAGTTCTAGAGCGCCACTAGTTGTTACCAACTAAACTGCCACACCTCCGCTGGTGTTGTGCGGGATTGTTAGACACGCTTATCAAAACAAAGAAACTCAATCTTAACAACAAAACACAATCTACAGTCAAATGTTTGCAATTTAAAGGCGGCAAGAATTTTATTTAGGAAAATATTTTAGAAAAAGTTTGTGAAAATTGTTGAATCTAACAGGCGAAGGAACGTCAAAGACTATTAAGTAATTAATAATAATGGTACAATATGATGATTGTACTGAGACCAATTTTGTTGTTAACTCGGTACTGTATGCCTTACACCTAAATGCTCTAAACACTACAATCTGAAGTGATCACTTTGGTTTACCTAAGCTTATTGCACATACGTATGCGTGCGCTAATAGCTGCACCAATTATAAATGTAGCGATAATAATATCAATTGATAAAAGGCCACAATAATTATATCAATCGACCAGATAAACAAATTAATAAATGAGATTAATCTAACTTAGAGCTTGGCCAACAAGATTAGATTTATATATAAATATTATAAAAAAACTATTATCAATTAAACAGAAAAATAAACGATTAAATAAACTTAAGCTATCTTAAAGCTTGGCCGACAAGACTAAACTTATATTTAAATATTAAAAATTATTATTAATCGGCAAGAGAAATAAATGATTTAACGAAACTATGAAGGCTCTTTTAAGGCACAATCTACAGTGCTTAATCCATAATAATTAAACAAAAAGTACCTGTAGCATGAACCAAGTACTGCTTAGCCCCGGTGGGAAAACTGGCAGAGGACTCGATAGCCCGGTAATAAAACTGGCAGTGGTATAGCCCGGTGATAAAATTGGCAGTGGTATAGTCCGGTGATAAGTCCCTGTAATAACCCAATACTAATTAGACGAAGCCCCTTATTTAAATGAAAAAAACTATAGCCCCCCTTGCATAAATATATTTTCTTTATAAAACAATTCCGCCAAAACTTATCAATGGATCTTCAACGACCATCAGCAAATAAAAGAAATTCAAAAAGGTACAAACAACTTGAATATAAAAAAATAGGTGTGATTCACCCCTAAATAATATAAGCTTCCCCATATGATCAAACTAAAGTCACATTAAAATAAAAATTCAAATATGATGAAAGGAAATAGGTAAAATATTTAATGCAATGCAAATGGTGGTCAATGTACAAAAAAAAGGTTCACAGATAAGGCAATTAAATCGTTAAATTAGACAAAAAATTAGCAATAATTACCTCTCTTGAGTCGGAGGGTGGCTGCAGAATCAACGGTCTAGATCTTGTAAGATGAGCTCGGAAAGCCTGTAGAAATAATGGAAAATAGTGTGTTTGACAAGTAATAGAAAAAAAATAATTTCAGAAAAAGCTTAACTAGTGCAGTACAAATATCCCAATAACTTGGTAGTGTCGAGCACTGGTCAGGGTGAGTCCCTGACCAGATCCCCTAGAAGGGTAGTATTAACACAATACAGAAAGTTGAGTCCACTATAAGTGCACTAAAGCAAAATGGTACCTCGCACACCGAAGGGTATTTCTAGAAGAACTCTGCATCCGTTTGAGGCAATTTGCCTTTCCACTTCCACGAGATTAGAAAAAAGAACGTCGAATCAGGAAGAAAAATATTGTAGGGCCGAGAAATGCCGTATCGTATTCTAACGATTCGATACGAGGAATAATCCTAAGATAATAAACGACTTAGTTCTCGCTTATTATGGTTGTAAAACGACGGCGGAAGTCGCAGTTAATGAGCTAAAATTAAATTTTCCACTAAATGCTTGGAAATATGCCTAAACGAAATGATAAACCTTTAAAAATCTAAATCGACACCAACAATTATGGGAAATAGCCCATCACTACCATTCAGGGCCACCAACCGAATATTAGAAAAATTACAACCGGCCGCGTGAAAAGTTAAACAACTATCTCAAAACAAATCAGAAGTCCCAAAAAGTTATCAGAAGTTATCAAAAGTTATGAAATATTCAAACCGAAAATAAAATATGAATTTGAGGGATCTAATGAGGCTTTACAGTAGGCTTTATTAACCCAATTCTTAAAAATATAGAACGGTTTGCTGGCCGTTCTACGGTAATGTAATACAAATTAAGCAAAGTTATACTAATAACATAATATATTATTTTAGTGGTTTGACCAAACTTAAGCGATCTAGCGACGAGCTAAAAAGTATGTAAAATCGGTAAAAACCTATCCCGGAGCAGATGTTAACAGCGACCATAATCCGGTAGTCATGGATTTCAGAATGAAGCGTTTCAAGATAGTAAAACGCGAAACCACAAATAAACAAGTAGATATTGAAAAACTGAATGACTCGGAAATTCATGAAGAAATAGGGCTGAAACTGGAAAAAGAACCGAAGGAGATAAACTCAAGAATGCAACTGGACACAGAAACCATATGGAGGCAGATGAAGGACACAATAATAAAGATTCAAGAACAGGAGATCGGCTTTGAGGAAAATATTAAGAGGACCGAATGTATGACGGATGAAATTTTAGAACTTGTGACACAGAGAAGGGTGGTCAAATCCACACCGTTAAAATATAAAGAACTCAATAAAGTTACAAGGAAGAAATGCAGATAGGCAAAGGAAAAATGGCTGGCCAAGAAATGTACAGAGATCGAAGAGCTACAACAGAAACATGACTCGTTTAATGTACATGAGAATGTTAGGGAGGTATCTGAAGTAGGAAGAAGGCGCCAAATAGGAATTCTCACACTGAGAGAAAAAAATTAGCCACTATCCAAAATCGAATGACCATAATACAAAACTTGTATACTATTTGTGACAAATTAACTGTTGCATAACCATTAATCAACCTGGATATACACCATATATAGTTAATTGTATATCCACTATATGACGGGTAGAATAGCTAATATTTAAATATTGATTAACTAGTATTCAACTTGCATGTGCACGGTATATATTTTGTTGTATAGTTACATATTAGTTATATTACGTTTAAACTGTATCTCATGGCGTTGGCAAACATTATGTTTGTGACATTACTTCAGTAGGGGTCCTGGATTCTGTTCTGATCTTGATGTAATCGAGTCCAGTATACGCTAAAATTGAACATATCAATTAAAATTTGTTTTAGATGCATGGTCACAAATTAGGAGTAGCACCTGTGATCTATTAACATGAATTGACTATACACAATGGTTGCTACTAATAGAAAATAGCTTACCTTATTGGTTTTTTCAAACTCTTTATTCACTCTAGGTACTCTTCGTGTGTTAATTCAAATGTTATAGTATAGGAAGTAATCGATATCTCTCTTACACGCATATATCATCGTTCGTATAGTAAAATAATAAGATCCTCGTAGAATACAGGAACTAAAAACAATGAGTTTTTGTTTGACAAAGCCTAAACAAGTGATAAGTTTGAAAATGTATGGTATATCTGTTAACCTAAGATATACATACCTGCATGTTCTTTTGTTGATTCCCTCCTATAGTCAAAAGCGATCTTATCGTGCGGGTCCAAAGGTCACAATTTTCAGTAAAAACTTCATTCGTGGAATATTTTGCGTGTAAAATCTGTCAAAGGAATGACATTTAATGAAAAATGTGACCTTTGGACCCGCACGATAAGACCGCTTTTGACGATATCTTTAATTTCCTACATGGGATTGGTATTTAATTTCTTTATTAAATTGGGTGGTAAATAATCAAGAAATACAAGAAAAAGATTACGGACATCAATCTGTAGTTTTATTGGTATACAACAGTCGTATAACAGTAAATAGTCCGCAGTTTAGCTAGTTGATTACCATTGTGCTATTAAATATTTGATTTGTCATTATACAATTATTGTATAATTTGCTTTATATACGACTTGTATAACCAGAGTAGTATTATTGTTGATTTGCAGTTAATTTATCTTGTATTGTCACTATATTTCTTAATCTAATATAACGAGTTTTATTGGCATAATTTCAACGTGATTCTAAACTATAACAAAATTTGCATATGCGATATGTAACGTTATATAATGGTAAATCAACGCCGTCCAAAACAAAAATTGATTTGGGCAATTTTTCTCAGTGCAGAGGTACTAGCAACGAAATCATAATTGATGTTGAAGAGAAACTAAAAAGATGGAAGAGCTATGTAGAGGAGCTGTTTGATGATGGCAGACATGAGATTCCCAGGGTAGTAATCGAACATGGAGAAGACGGACCAGCTATTACAAAGAGCGAAGTCATCCACGCGATAAAGACTCAGAAAAACAGAAAGGCTACGGGAGCAGACAAGGTGCATATGGAAGTACTTAAAACCATTGCTAGCCAAGAAGCCAAAGGACTGGATCTTATGTTAGAACTATTCAATACCATATACAGAACGGGGAAAATCCCTCCCATCTGGCTCAAGTCTACTTTTGTAACGATTCCGAAGAAAACAAACGCATCACAATGCGATGACTATCGCAGGATTAGTCTAATGCCACATATCCTTAAAGTTTTTCTGAGAATAATCAACACTCGAATATACAACAAATGCGAAGAACAAATAAGCGACTCTCAATTCGGATTCCAGAACGGACTAGGTACTCGGGAAGCCCTCTTTTCCTTAAATGTTTTAGTACAAAGGTGCAGAGATATGAACATGGTCTTCTACGCTTGCTTTATTGACTATCGAAAGACATTCGACCGTGTCAAGCATCAAAAGATGGTGGAAAGATTATCCGTAACTGGGATTGACAAAAGAGATATTACATTGACACCGTAGTACTCGCCGATAACATATCAGACCTACAAAATATGATGAATAGAATAAGTGAATATAGTGAGCATCATGGATTGGACATGAGTATATCAAAAACCAAACTGCTAGTCTTCTCCAAGAGGCCCACTGCTGAAACAATTTTGATCAACAGCAATCAGATTGAACAAGTCGTGTTTTAAATATGTGGGTACCATAGCAATCAGAATCGAACAAGCCAGGAAAACATTCATAAACATGAAAAGGTTTTTTTAATAGTCCTGATCTGAGTTTGGACCTCAGGGTTCGCATGATTAGATGTTATGTCTTCAGTGTGTTGCTATTCGGATGTGAATGCTCGACCCTGGACCCTGCAACTGAAAAGAAAATTGAGGCGTTTGAAATGTACTTATATCGCCGTATGCTTCGCATCTCATGGGTCCAACGAATTACGAACGAAGAAGTGCTTAGACGAATAAAGAAGCCGAAATAACTAATGGCCCTCATTAAAGAAAGAAAAACTACATACATAGGCCACATTATGAAAGGCAACAAGTATGAACTGCTGAGAATAATAATTGAAGGAAAGATTCAAGGGAAAAGACCTATTGGTAGACGTCAGAACTCCTGGTTGAAATACGTCAGAAGATGGTTTGGGTGCATATTGCCACACTTTTGACCCACGCTAACCCAGGTAGACGGGTGCCAATGAACGGTTATTTACGTCTTGCTCCGCAGTCTGCAAACAAAGGAATGAGGCAAACGGGAGGTGCGAATCAGTAACCTGTGTCTCAGAAAAGGGTCTATTTACTATTACTACAGCTGTCCCTTGGACCTACCTCATACGTAGTAGATATTGGATTTTAATTGATTAGTAGCCAAATGAGATATCATCAGTTGTTAATTGGGTATTGCATTTCATTTAAGGTGAATTCATACCAAAGTGACTCAAACCATGAGTTATTTATCAGCCAATGAAAAGTAGAATTACTACTTGCGGGTGTTTGTTCTTATTAAACACTATTTTTATAATCTGCCCCAGTATATATCCTCGACCCTATGTTAACTTTATAAGTTCAAAATTTGTTACCTGATAATAAGTCATTGTGCGGAAGCAACAAATACACAAAACTTAATCACAAGCAGCAGGATTGAACTTGCTTCGCAAATTGCCTTTTTGTTCATTTTGTTAAATAAAATTAATTACAATTCATTGTCCAGTTCCGTGTATGACCCTTGGAAATTTATGGGTTTTTATCACCTTCTTGGTGCAAAGAACATGCTATTGCTGGTAATGAGTCGAACGATATATTTACGGGAGGCTTATATCAATAACATATACATACTAAAATCAACGAAATAACAGTAAAATAGATTTTAGAATCATTGTTCTGATTTTTTTTATTATTTAAAAAAACTTAACTTTTAGATTACTGGTCGTGTTTTGAGCCAAAGAAGCTGTCGGTTATTGAATCATTCACATTTAGCTATGAGGTACATTGGCCCCTATCACTAATTTTAAACAAGAAATCTCTGGCATGCTATCAGATGCTCTTCCGACATCTTTTCTATTCTAAATATGTCGAGAGGTTACTTTGTCAAGTGTGGAAGTCAAATAAAGTTGCGAAAAAGTTCCATTACCAGGATGGGAAGCAGTATAGGGAAGCGTTCGTGTTGAGGCAAAAAATGTTGCATTGTGTGCAAAATCTGGAGTATCATATGATGGTAGAAGTCATTGAGCCTCATTGGTGTTTATTTTTGCAGAAAATTAGTAAGGTAACGATTAACTTGAGATTGAGTGGCTTACATGGATTAATAATTGAACGATATAACTATGTTATATACGTTTCTTTTGTGACTGAAAATGACAAACACAAGATTAGAGTAGGGTTGTTTGGGTCTGTGGCTGGTAGGCAAATGGCAAGCGTGTTAAGTGCAACAGTTATTGTGTACATTGAGATATGTGAGATATCTCATGAACTTAAGATGCCTACTTATGTATAGTGGTCTTATATCCATACGTATTTAACGCAACTTTATTTGTCGTATTACATTTTTACCAGGGGTTAATTTTTATACTTCAAGTTATATCAAAAACTAAGATAGAAATTCAAATCGTAAAATTGTATTTATTTAAATTATGTTAAAAACAATGAAACGCTAATAATTCAAACAACCATAATTCAATAAGAATGGCTTTGTTATTATTTTTTGTATCTGGCACTCAGAAAGGTATTAGCAGCGAATACTAACTACGATAAGAAGATTCACTCTCCGCGGCGGCACGTCAACGGTATATCTCCTTCCCCGCGCGAAAACTAGCATGATACTGGCATGTGACCTTTGGACCCGGCGCACACTGGTCGAATTTCTAGGAAAGCTGGCCATAATAAGGTTTACCAGAAATAAAACATAAAAGTTATTAAGTATTACACGTTTAATATATCGTGTTTTAGACAAATAATTGTTGAATTTTTTGCTCATCATTTATATTTATATATAGGGAGTATCAATTATCACTAACGATAAAAATCATGTGTAAAAATCATTTGTATGTTCTTAAATCGTTTTAAAAAATTATTTTGAAAATTAAGGGCTCCTTCGTTGTAAAAAAAGTGTTTTAAATTTTTAATTCGGTGATCCAAATTTTGTTTTTGCAACGGTCAATTCAGGAGTCGGGTCTGGTGTCATATAAGCACTGTCGATTTTAAAGATATTTTTGGGTTCAGTGGAAAGATTACATGAAATGGAACACATTAATGCGAAAAAATTTGCGGATGAAGCACTTTTGACGCTAAAACTTGAAAAAGAAATTTTAGAAATGGGGCTGTTTAGTGACATTTAAATGCGAAAACTCTCCCAATATGACGTTAATGATGACAATTTACTTGCAATGTTGCTAGACTTGGCTAAACTTCTTGATTTTCAAGTAAGCAAGTCCAGGAGCATGTTTCATAAAGTAGAATAACAACTTGTGAAAGCGTTGTTTGAGTGATTACTCAAACAACGGTGAAAGTAACTAAACAAGCGCGCACCGCGCGCTTATTCCTTATATGCCTCAGACTAACCAAATAAGCTCCCATTTGTCTCTTAACTAACCCAAACTAATTCAGACTAATGCAAACTATCCAAAACTACTCCAGACTAACGTAAACTAACCCAGATTGACCAAAAGTAACACATACTAAGCAAAACTAACCCTGGCTGTTTAGCCATATTTGACTTGCGGTACACAGTCGACTCAATTTGTTCATTTCCCAGTAAGTAACTGTCCTAGATCAAGTACATTTGTCATAAACTGAAATAACTGTAAAAGTCAACAAATCAACCACAGCTAACCCAAAATAACCAACACTAACCCAAACTAACCAAAACCAACCCAGACTAATCCAAACTTACCATGATTAACCAAGACGAACCAAAACTAACCCATACCAACCAAAACTAACCCAGACTACCCAAAATTAACCCAGACTAACCCTAATTAACCAAAGCAAAAAAACAAGCGCGCTACGCGCGCTTTTCTCTTCGCTATCCCAAGCTAAGCAAATCCAACCCAGACTGACCAAAACCAACCCATACTAACCAAAACTAACCCTAATTAACCAAAGTAAAGAGACAAACGCGCTACGCGTGCTTGTCTCTTCGGTATTCGAAACTAAGCAAAACCAACCCAGACTAACCAAAACTAACCCATACTAACCAAAGCTAACCCAAGCTAACCCAGACTAACCTAAACTAACCCATACTAACTAAAACTAACCCAGACTAACTCTAATTAACCAATGTAAAAAACATGCGCACTCCGCGCGCTTTTCTATTTGCTATCTCAAACTAAGCAAAACCCACCCAGACTAACCAAAACTAACCCATACTATCCAAAACGAACCTAAACTAACCAAAACTAACCCAAACTAACCCTAATTAAGCAAAGTAGAGACAAACGCGGGCGTGTGTCTTCCGTATTCCAGGTTAAGCAAAAATAATTGAAACTAACTTTAATTAGCCAAACAAGCTCATTGAAACGAGCGCGCTAAGCGCTTCACCAACCCTGCCCATCACAAAATCAAAAGTAACCCAAAGTAACAAAACAAACGCACTACGCGTGATACTCCCTTAAACTAATCCAAATGACCTTTTAAATTTGTATCTATTTCAATAAACTAAATAAATTAGTTTATATGACTTATTATTAAAAGTGTTAGCGTAACATCTAATTCTAGTAAATCATATATTCGAATTATTGTTATTTTATTAAACAAAGCCATTAAGAATCATTATTTATAAAAAGTTTTCGTCCCACAGTACCTTTGAAACATATTCAAGACAAGGCTGTTATATTTTAGAACCAAATAGAAATTACACTTGGCAACATCTACCCGTACAACAGCCAGCTGAGCCGTGCTAAGCCAACCTCATATTTTAAGAAATAGTCATGTTGACGTTTATCTCATAATTCATAAATATTATATTATTGTTTTAATGTGCAAAAAAAGTTTTATTTGCAATGTTTAAGAAAAGAAGCTTTATATTATGTTATTATTAACCTTCTGCGACCATAACTTAGGACAAAGTGTACTGGAATTGTGTTTATTAGAAAAAAAATTATGTTAAATTTAAATTTTTTTTTTCAATTTATTTTACGAAAATGTGCTTCATCCGCAATTTTTTTTTGCATTAATGTGTCCCATTTGATGTAATCATTCAATAGAACCCAAAAAAGCTTCAAAATCGACGGTGCTTATATGACACCAGAACCCAGGAGTCTCACGAGCGAAATGAATGTTAAGCGGGCGATAGAAACGCGTTGATGAGGGCCTGCAATTTTGCCATACATGTATTTCAGAGTTATCGCTATTTTTAAAAATTAATCTAATAGGGACGAAACTAGTAAAAAATATAGAAGCAATCAAAATCTTTTAAATATTAGTTATTACATTGTACCTTGAGTATTGCTATCAATAATAACTAATTAAAAACGTTAACAGATTTTTGAAACAGCCAGTTGAGTACAAACTTTATCAAAATATTTATTTGGTGATAATAATAAAAAAACCATTACGTAAGTTTGACAGGGCGCTGCAAACAATTCAGAAGATATCAATTGTGTTTTTCCAAAGCCAAATAGAGTATTAGAGTGCTATAATTTCGTCATAAATTTGATTAAATATACCGCAAACGAAAATATCGTTTATGGCCAGCTTTTATTTAAATTCAACCTGTGTGCGGCGAAGTTCGCCGATCGTTACCAGGCAACGAAGAAAATAAACGTCGATTCCTTTGTAGCGCGCTCTTGCCATTGAGTGGGCCTTCTTGTCGTAGTTAATATTCGCTGGTATTAGTAACATTTCTTGATTATCACGGAATGTCATTTAGTTAATACATCATATATCTATTGAGGAACTCAAGGTGGCTTCATCAAAATATCAAATTAGACAAAAGTAATAATTAATTGGTAATAAAGCTACTGCTAGTTGACTACCCATCACAACAAAATCAATAAACGCAGAATTTTAGTGACGTCATAATGTAATAGTTTATTTCATACATACATAATTATCTGCTCTATGTATGAAATTATGTAAACTATTAGCTCAAACTGAAACGTTTATTATTATAGGCAAACTGTTAAATATAATGTTTAATAAACCTTATCAGTCTTGTCCGCAAAAATGGATTACTTTAATGATATTTTAAATTTAAGGTGCACAATGTGGATGAAATTTTGGCTTGTCACTGCGATTTTCTCGACAGTTGTCTTAAGGACTGTATGTTAACAATTCCAGCAATCTTAAGTACAATTGTCAATATTTTGAACATATGTGTCGAGTTTGCAAAGTTCATGCAGGTAAGCTAAAATCCTTTTATCTTATTTTTTGCATAATTATGATTTTGAAATTAAATTTCGTTAATTGTATTTCTTGTCTTGCTTAGATAAATAGATTAATTTATATTAGTTTTAGTAAAGACTTTGTTTATATTTAACATTTGAGATCATCATGGTCATTGATATTAAGGCATGCTTGAGGGGGGATTTTTGGAATCCTTATTATATTAATCTCAATTTCTAGGCTAGTGTTCAATTTTCATTTAAACGAAATTTGATAATACTTTTTAGGCAACAGATTGATAAACAGTGTACAGGGTCTCCAATTTTCGATACTTTTGCTTGGTATCTCCTTTATTAGTGGAGATAGAGGGATGCGGTTTTCGCAATACTGTGCTACTTTTTTGAGAAACGAAAGATGTTGCTTACATAATTTTCATGTCCCTCTTAGTTTTTAAGATACAGGGTGAAATTGAAAATTTTCAATTTTCGGGCACCCCTCGTATCTCGGTTATCTTATAACTATTCGAAAAGGTAAAAACGGAAGCCTACATAGTTTTTTACGTAGAATTCAGTGGCGTACTCGTTTTTTTCTAGAAGGCTCCATTTCTCAGAAATGAAACACCATTTTGTTTTTTAAATGGATCACCCTGTATATTTTCTACTAGTTTGGTGGCGCTGGTTATAGGCTTTTCAAAAATATATAATAGTTGATATGTCTTCGTAGTAATAAAGCTATAATTTTAAAATTTAAATGAAAAAAACTTATTGCAACTATGCCGTGATTATCATTGATTAAAAACAATAGAATACCTTGAAAACAAATCAAATTTATTTCGGAATAGTTCCTCTATTTTGAAACAAGAAATATATTTTTTGTTTACTAATTTATTAATCGAGACGAAAAATATTACCATGTTAAAGAGAATATTTTATGACTACTATCAAAGATACATACAAGTAATGCCTATGTATATTTGCTACTATTAATTCTAAAATATAAATTTTCATATTATCGATTAAATTTATTAAACAAACTCACACTAAATATATAAAGATTGTTTTCCATTTTATTTACTAATCATAAATACTGTTCAAAATGGTTGCCGTTTTCTCTAATAGCATATTCACACATTCACACTCTTCGTAGAGCGTTTAAAATTATTAATGAACGGCCCTGCAAAGACTGAAAAACCAAATGCGTAGCCTCTCGAAGTTCTTCCATGGAACGATTTCGGGTCTTGTAAACTTTATTTTGCATGAAACCCCATAAAAAATCTAATAAAGAGAGTCGGGGGATCGGAGGACCTTATAGGTCCATTAGTGGCTATCCATCTATTGGGAAAATTATTTTCAAGAAAAGGGCGTACTATCTCAGCATTGTGAGCAGGTGCTCCGTCTTGTTGAAAATATATATTATTTAACTGAGCTAAGGGGACATTATCTAGCAACTCAGGCACAACATCTTGTAGAATTTCCAGATAACGGTTTGCGGAGAAACCTCCTTCATAAATGCGATACGCTATGTGTCTTTCCAAAATAAAACAAGCAACACTAAACCCAAAACGTCCTTGTTGTTCCCGTTCAGATATGACGTGGTGATTTTCTTGCGACCAATGTCTTGTGTTATGCCGATTAAATATGCCGGCACTCGAAAAATAAGCTTCATCAGACCATATTACTGATCTGGCAAAATTAATATTGGTTCGAATTTGTTCCATATACCAATTGCAAAAAATTAAACGCCGTTCTGGATCTTCTGGATGCAAATGGTGTACGATTTTTATTTTATAAGGACGAAATTTATATTTTCTTAATATTGTCTGTACCCGACCCTTGGGCACACTTCTTTCTCAATGCCTCTACATGAACTCGAAGACTCTGCTTCTATACAAGCTAAAACGTTAACCTCGTCGGTTTCACGGTTCTCCTTATTATAGGATTTTGGCCGAGGCTGCATAAAGGATCCATTATTTACTAAATTTGTCTTTAGTCTGAAAATGATACCGCTGCCTTCTTTCCGGAAACCTACGTAGAATAAAACAAAATATTTACTTATATATAAAAATGAATGACGAATATAATACATACCTATTAAAATATAATTCGGAAGCTTCATGTCTGTTTTCATTACAATGAATAAAACAAACGAGCATATCATATTTTTCATAATTCTGATATCTAATTTCAGCCATTGACATCCTTTTAAGCGCAAAATAATTCACAATGACAGGTAAACACTTTTTGCAAACAACAATCTAACTTTGACAAGTGGTCCAAATCACAATTTTCATTGACGAAATTTTTGTTTCTTGGCCGCGGCAGCCAGCTACTTGACAAATATATGTTTTCTTTAAATGTTCAAATTATAGTTTTATTACTATGGAAACATACCAATTATTATATATTTTTGAAAAGCCTATAACAAGCGTCACCAGACTAGTAGAAAATATACAGGGTGTTTCATTAAAACATATTTCTGAGAAATGGAGCCTGTAGAAAAAATGCCAGTACGCCACTGAATCCTGCGTAAAAAACTATGTAGGTTTCTCTTTTTACCTTTCCGAAAAGTTATAAGATAACCGAGATACGAGGGGTGCCCCAAAAATTGAAAATTTTCAGTATTGCGAAAACCGCATCCCTCTATATCCACTATTAAAGGAGATACCCAGCAAAAGTATCGAAAATTGGACACCCTGTACTTATCAAATAACTAAACAAAAATAAAATCGTTCCCCTGCTAGGCATTTCGGTGCATTCTATAACTACTCGCGAGCGGTTACCGTCATGGTCATCATTATGTTTTCTGGAATTGCCAAAGATTATAAGTCTATTTTGAAAATTTTGTGACCGGCCTCAAAATACATCAACAACATAAACTAAGACCTAGGGTAAGTCAAAAAGCATCGTTAAATATTCCTCAACGCTGTAATGTGCCTTCGGCAAAAGCAGCTTTTAAACTTCAAACCTTAGGCGACCATCAATAGAGATATCCAAGAACTTGCAACTCTCTTTATTCTGTAATGAAGATTCCTGATGCAGAGAGGAACATCATTGTAGATCCTTCGACTGAGGTATATTAGCGAGTTCCTAATATGCGAGGAAGTAGGAATTACAGAGGAAAATCATTCACATGGCCAGTTTTGCGGAGGTCTATCACACTTTTGAATCTGTACAGCTGTTTCCAAAATAAAGAGAGAAAAAAGGGTGGCTTGCAAGATTCTCTCAACCCAGCCAAACACAGATTCTTAACTGTTTTCTTCTGAAACACAAATATAACGCCCAACGAACCCCTGTTACTCAGATCCCAAAAGGGCATGCTATACCGTATGTGAGACTCAATCAGAGCGAGAGGTAAACTGATCGCGCAATCACCCCTCCAAGTTCACGTCTTGATCTCGCTATGATCTTCAAACTTTAGGCGACCATCAATAGAGATACCCGAGAACTCTCTTTATTCTGTAATGGAGTCCGTCCGCTCATCCTCAGACACTCGACATTGCAATTAAACCCCAAAATAAATGTCTACACCACTCTCACAATTTGAAGATCTTGAACTATATACGCTTTAACATAATCGGAATCTGTATGACGCCACAATATGGTGGTATCATCAGCAAACTGAACAACCCGGCCCCGCAGCTTGATGAAACCCAGATTGTTAACGTATAGCAAATGTAAAATTGATCTCAGCACTCAATCCTGAGGAATCCCACATTTAAGGGCCTCAGCGTCCGACGAAAAACCGGAAACCAACACCCTCTGAGTACGATGCCACAAATAAGACTCAGACCATTCCGAAACCGCACCCCTGAAACCATATTTATGGAGATTAGACAACAGTATCCCACGTTCCACACAATCAAATGCCTTGGATGGATCAGTGAGCACTGTCGCTCCCTAGCGTTTATGGATATATACATGCTTTCCAATAGCATCGTGAGTCCCCCTGACAGTCTGAAAGCCAAACTGATTCACAGACAAAATGTTATGCTGGTGCAAAAAGGATAAAATTCTGTTTTGTTCCTCAAGAATTTTAGAGAGGGTCGATAAAATGGATATTGGGCGGAAGTTACATGGCTGATCCAAATCACACCCCTTATGAAGGGGTAGAACCATCGCCTCCTTTCAACAGGGAGGGAAAATACCCTTAAGACAGGAGTTGTGTATGGCAAAGACTACTGCATCTGGTGCACAATTAGGCAAAACCAGCAACAATCCTGAAGACATGCCATCAGGTTCCGAAGATTTACGGTTTCTAAATCCTGAATTGCCTTCCTACCCTCAGCGGAACACGCACGATAGAAGAAAAAAGAATCTCCGACCGACACCTGCCGGAGATAATACAGAGGAATCACATTACTGGAGCCAGCCTCCAACAAGCTCCAAGCCACTCCACAAAAATAATCATTCAGCGCGTTCGGCTCCTACCCAGGATCCGCAATCCTTTGACGGGCAGCTCGCTAAAATCGTTTACCCAACTTTCCCTCTGACTGTTGGCCTGCTCATTCAAACGCTCTTTATAGTAGTTCTCCTTTGCACCCCTAATTCTCTTCCTGTACACCCTGCGGTAAGTCCGACAATGTCGAACAATGTTCTGATCATTAGCATCGTTGCATAAGTTAGACAAAAAATGAAAGTTTCGTGTCGATGTTCTCAGATCAAGTGTGATCCAGGGTTTACGTTTCTTAGTCTTGAGCATTCTCACAGGAAAAAAAAACATTGGTTTATTTTGTCACGCAGCACATGATAAAGAAGGGTAAAGGGTAGGGAGCCATCCGAACTGCATCTCAATTAACAGACGCAGCAGCGCGGGCAAATGCACCAAAGTTCGGCCCACCGAAGATTCTTCCCGGATGACGGGAGATGATGCCCCAGCGCAGCGCCACAAGGGATTTGAGCACAAATGGCCACATAATCAGAGATGCCAGATGAGAGTACAGAACATGTAACATTACTTAAATTGGCACACAAATAGCCAATAGTAATAGCAGAAGAGGATGTAACTCGTGTTGGAGAACCAACATGCATTGTTAGGGCATACAAGTGCAGTCCGCTGTGGCATGGAAACATCGGTATAATTAACATTAAAATCACCAGCTAATATAACTCTAGAGTGCAAGGAGGTCTGGGGCAAAAGGGAATCATGCTTATCCAGGAACAGACTAATATTCCCAGTAGGAGGCTTGTAAATTCAAAGAACATACTCATTAAAACGCTTGGACCACGCGACTGAACATTCAAAACTCTCCATAAAAAAACTATCGAACTTTATCATTCATCAAATTTACAGAAAAAAATGTCAAATGGATGTTTAGCTAAAATAGCAGTACCTCCATGTAAGGACTTGAAAACCAATCATTTGAAAAATAACACGATTTAATTCAACCACACTTAAAATTACGAATTCTGAGTTGGGGTGGAGTGAATAATATTTTTTAAATATATTTGATGTAATGCAGACGTTATTTTTAAAAAAATTAAATAAAAATAATATTATTAGTCCCCAATATTATATTCAAAGAATACCTGTAAATAACCCCATACATAATACAAGATATAAAAGCAAGATATCATTAAAAGAAACAATAAATAAGAGTAGGCTGAAACAATTTACATTTGCTGTAACAAAATTACATGATCTACCACAAAACATAAAGTCTACAAAAATAATTATTAAATTTAAAAATAATAATAATAATAGAATTTATGATTAAATTAAAAATATATTGTCATTTCTTTAATTCTTGCTAATGAATGTAAGACTGTTAAAATAATATTAAAAAATTAACATTTTATAATGTATTGTACTACGTGTTTCATGGTGAATTTGCATTTATTAAAATAAATATAAAGATATATATTTAAATTTCTACAACAAATATTAAAATGTAATACTTCATGGATTATATATTTAGATTATTCAAATATTTTAAATATGTTATTTGCATTCAATTACTTTATTCAAATATTTTAAATATGTTATTTGCATTCAATTACTTTTATATTATTGCCGATTAATTATTATTATTATTATTATTATTATTATTATTAATATTATTAATATTACTTAAAAAATTGCTTATACACAATTTAAACATATTTACTTAATATTGGAATAAATTGATAAATTGCCATCAATTACCCCATCTACTATTATACATTTTATTACGTACTAGATTTTCAGCTATTGATTAAAACCGAAAAGAAAAATTGTATTGTGTCATTAGCTAATTGGTATAAATTATTACCAAACATCGTTGAAGAAAGTCAACTTGTTTTGGCACAATATAATTTCGCTAAGGTACTAATATATTTTTTAATTTTGCACTTAACGCAGCGGATGCAGCGCTATTTTGTGGAGGCAGAGTTGGGCTCATTACCAAATTCACTTTGCGAATCTTTTACACAGGTATTTTAGATGCTTAGTAGTCACGTGCACTTGCTTAAATGCAATAGAATCTTGCTAGTCTTCGCTATACTGCGCATCTAGTAACTCTTCAATGCAGTGCTTACCTTTTTTAATGCAAATAGGAGCTTACAAAGCAATTTAACATTAGAATTTTATATTTTCTTTATAACTAAATTACTATGTTAAATAATACGCATTAGAGCGCTACCATTTGTTTCGTGATTTAAATATAGTTTATTAGAACGGTGTAGTAATTCAAAAACTTCGTCAGAGCGAAATTTTGCTTACAGCGTCATCTATTTACGGCGAGATTAGGCGAGTTGCCGGTTGCTCATCCTTGTCCAATGTCATCTTAATGGTTTTAAATTGAACGTCATATGTGTTGCTTACCAATCAATTAGTCTGCGCCCTAATAATATATTCCCAATTTGTATTTGCTCTTTGTGAAATCGATTCAGAGATACAGGATATTAAGATAAACTTCCAGTACGATTTAATTACTCAAAAATCACGTAACGAAATTAAGTCTTAGTTATAAGGCCAATTAACTTCCACATAATGCGGCCGGTTATTATCTGCTATGTAATGTCTGATAGATATCAACATTAAGCCAATAACGACTGTGTATTTTTACTAATTAAAGATGCAACTAAAATAGATATTTTACTGCGTAATTAGTTAGCCGACATCTAGTATTTAATTTTGATATGTTAAGTGATTCTTGAGTTATGAAACCTTAAATATTCAGCATCTCAAAAGCGATTTTATAAAGAGCGTTTGATAGTATTTTTCTAGGCCATTGATATTAGTTAAAAAATAGTGTGATAGAAGAAAAATTATAGTTTTGCCACTTGGGAATTAAACTGGTCTAGTGATATACTTTCAAAAACAAAAGATTTTCCAAGCAACAAGTGTGAGCTTCATACTTTAAACCCACCCCTAACGTGCAATTCGGTAGTATTTTGCGTTTTTCTCGAAAACTGCTAGCACTACAGAAAAAACTATACTTATTAAAAAAAAGGTCTACCTAAGAAAGGTTCCACTACCTAAGTTGCTTAAAGCAGATGTTTTGAATAATCAGCTGTAGTCTAACAAACCCGGGCCAGTTCAACATAGTTGAATGAGATAAGTAAAGTTGTGCTTTGTCTTTATTTTGCCAATGACCGTCAAAATAGATTAAAAAGAAAACCAATACCTACGTTGTGTTATTATATTTTACACAACTTTACTTATTCGGATTGCGGTCGATGGTGACAAAATTAGGGAAATTTGAGGGAAAGGTGCGTCATGTAAAAACCACAGATTCCTAATACGCCTCATTTATTAAAGAGTTTGGTATTAGTTAGCCAGACGTCGCCAGCAGGTACTGAGGTCCTATGCGGGAGGCTACTCAGCTATAGTTGCAATTTGAGCCAATATCTCTAGAAAGATCTGCAGGCCGATTGATATTTATTTTCTTCGTCATCGCTTAGACTTTTGATTATGTTATGTAAACACTTTTGTGATTGAATAGTATTTCTTTTGTAGGATGTAAGATTATAGGATATTACGGAAGAACGATTCAAATAGCTCGTACCTTTACTGTTGCTTATTACTTATAGTCATTTCGATATAATATATTTCAATTCCGAATATATTGTTTTATTCTGTGTAATTGTGCACAGGCTACAGATCTTTTATCATTTCGGGTGCTTATAAGCAATTGACACCAAGTCAAAAATCAAGGTTACAAATTAATATTAATTTAAATTTCACATAGATTTCTAATCTTTTTAAACTAATTAGTTGTTAAAACAAAAATCCAGGCTTCATAGTAACTGTTGAATCTTGTTGATTGAAATACTGATACTAAATAATTCGATTATTGCTTTTTTACTTGAGTTTTAATAGACTGATTTGATTACATTTGTACTAAAAAATAATATTGTTATATTGACAACGATACGCGATCTTGACAGTTTTTTTCTGACAGACACCTGCACTTTTTCTTCTCGGTACGGGTGTCACTGGTGCGCGGTCACGTACGCCATTTAGAACTGATAAATAAATAAAAGATGCTCGAACAATAGAGCTTAACAAAATAACAAGAATGTTTTACAGGGTAATGTCCCGAACAGTAACAATGCCTTTTTTACATAATTATTCAAAAGCAAATAATTTAAAAAAATAACATTTGTTAAAAGAACGACTTAGTGCGTTTTGCCCGTAAGCTCAAGATTTATAGCTAGGATACAATGCCTTTTTTACATAAGTATTCAAAAGCAAATCATTTCAAAAAATAACATTTGTTAAAAGAACGACTTAGTGCGTTTTGCCCGTAAGCTCAAGATTTATAGCTAGGATACAATCCCTTTTTTACATAATTATTCAAAAGCAAATCATTTAAAAAAATAACATTTGGTAAAAGAACGACTTAGTGCGTTTTGTCCGTAAGCTCAAGATTCATAGCTAGGATATTTGCCCAGTCAGGGTAAGAAAATGTTAGTAGTTTCATCAAGTCCCTTGCTTACATTACAATCACACTAAAACTAAAATTCCAGCATGAAAAGACAGCAAACAATACATTTTTGTTTTCATCTAATGCAGTGTTATTCACAGCATAAAACGATTTTATTAAATATGTACAGGGTGATCCCCTATAATGTCGCCCCCCTATATCTTTTTTATTTTAAGTGTCCCAAAAAAAATAAAAGTATGGTTATGTAGGTACTGAAAAATACTCTTTTCTGCGTATAAAAAATATTGGAAAAGTGATCAGTATACAGGGAAACCCAGAAAGTTAATTTTTTTTCAATGGAACACCCTATATATGAATTTATTTTTAGATTCCTTGTAAAATTCTAAGCATATTTTATGTATGATGTTATACCTCTAAAGTTAGTAGTTTCACAGCTATAAACAGTTGAAAATCGGTACTTTGGCTACATTTCACCTTGGTAGCAAGAAGATCATTACAGATGGAGTACAATAAATTTCACATTCCTGTCTTAACTTTCCAAGAGCTATCTGACGGTACTAACTGGCAGGCGGTACCATGGGTACCAAATCTGGTACTTCAGTAGGTACCATAAGTTAGCACCATCAGATAGCTCTTGGAAAGTTAAGATAGAAATGTGAAATTCATTTTACTCCATCTCTAATGATCTCCTTGCTACCAAGGTGGAAAGTAGCCAAAGTACCGATTTTCAACTGTTTATAGCTGTGAAACTACTAACTCTAGAGGTATAACATCATACATAAAATATGCTTAGAATTTTAGGAGGAATCGCAAAATAAATTCATATATAGGGTGCTCCATTGAAAAAAAGTTAACTTTTTATTTTTGCCTGTATACTGATCATTTTTCCAATAGTTTTTATACGCAGAAAAAAAGTATTTTTCAGTACCTACATAACCATACTTTTAATTTTTTTGAGGCACTTAAAATAAAAAAGTTAAAAGGGGGCGATATTATAGGGGATCACCCTGTACACAGGTATGCCATCAAATATGAATCCATGAGAATAGAAGAAATACTTGTGCAAATTATGTTGATAACAATGTCATTCCATCAAATATCAATTATCCATGAGAATAGAAGAAATACTTGTGCAAATTATGTTAATAACAATATTATAAGTTTCATTTTACCGACTTGTAATGACATGTTGCAACACAGAAGCAAAACGATTCCGATTCTCTGTCTCCTCTCGAACCATACGTTTTTGGGAAAAATCCCCGCAAAACCCGACTTCAATTTATGACTTGTTTTCACTGTTTCTTTAGATATATGGGGTGTCCCAAAAACTGAATGTATCAGGTCTAATGAAATAATATTTTAAATAGGCGAGTTACTTCGCAGCTATTAAAGTTCGGGGTGCATTAACAGAGATTGACGAACACGGTATAATCAGGTATTTTAGGTATTATTCCGGCACTTTGTGACTTAATTAAGCTTGGATTATAGTGAAGAAGTGGTTTATATAAAAGTTTTAAGGATTATACGAGAACACTCGTTTCCACACCACCATTGAGCTAGAGTTATTGGCGCGGTTTTTTAAGTAAGTCCTCCTGAAGACCTAATACACTAAGTGAAAATAAATGTATAAAGTCCTCTGTTGATGGTTTTTTTATAGGCCCAACAGTTTTCAAGAAAGACCCGAAAAACTACCGAATTGCACGTTAGGGGTGGGTTTAAGGGATGAAGCTCCCACTTGTTGCTTGGGAACTATTTGGTTCTTGAAAGTACATCCCTATACAAGGTTAATTCCTAAGTGGCAAAGCTTTATAATTTCTTTCAATTTATGCTAATATCAATGGACTATTCCCGGGCTTATCCTGGTTAACTAGTAAAGAAAAAGAGCGCGTTGCATTGAATAAAATTAAATTGCGACTGTGTTGAGATCACTGTAGTCAAAAAGTCAGTTCGATATGTTAAGTAAGTGGCGTTTGAGTTATTAAAACGTTCTATATTACTTAATAAATAAGGATAACCCTAATGTTAAATATTAGCTATTGAGGGACTGAATTTCAAATATATATCTTCTTAAAATACGAATTACGTTGGTATTAAAATTTTATTTTGCAGGCTTTATTTGCAACTTTATATGCCCTATTTAAAAAAAAATTAACCATAAGCTCGTTGAAAAGCGCAAAAAGTAGTTTAAGTGTAATCGATCTCAAAATACATTGATTACCATATAGTGCGCGCCAAATGGTATATTTTTATTAAACGATTTATAAGACGAGTAGCTACTGCCATTAACTCTGCTTATCTAAAAAAAATTGACAGCTCTCATTGTTTGAAAAATGCGGTTCATGTTGATTATTGTCAGATGTTATTAGAAAAAGTTGTTTCTAATAAAATTTTATACCTATATAAACATTTGTAGAACAAAATTCTGATACTAAAATGTTGATAATTTTCCTCTAGAAGCTAAAATCCATACATTTTTCCATACTGTAGTCCTATACATATTGTGTATAAGGGTAAATTTAAATTGTACATTATTAAAAATATAAAGTTTCTTTAAATTTAGAACTAATTTTTACAATTTTAATATTATTGGCATTAATAAAATGAAAATATTGGTGCAAAGTATCTGTTTCTTTTTTTTTTTTAATTGAAAACACTGAGTCCCTATTCCTTTAACTAAATATGGAACTGTTGTAATTATTTAAAAGTAAGGCAATTATTTGGTTTCAAAACAATACAAATAAACCACATCCGTAACAACTGCTTTTACATGGCGCGTAAACCAAGGGCGCCTAATAATGATAATAAGTTATTAGTTTTGCATTAAAATCTGGATATTTTTTATTTCTATTGTTCTGAAACCAGATAGTTGCATTATTTTTCCATGGTTACAAGGGTTTTTTTATTTAAGAAAACAAATAATGGGCTCGTAGGGTTGTGAATTTTAAAAATCGAGTAAACTTTTCACAATTCAAAACTAATTGGTTCTAAATTTCAAGAAACTGTTTATAATTGGTAATGTGGAACCCAAATTTACTCTTTGATGCAATTTATATAAGCCTACAGTATGAAAGAATTTATAGTTTTGGCAAAAAATAGTCAGAAGTGGCAGAAGAGGTCCAATCCAGTGGCCGCCAAGATCACCTGACCTTACCCCTATGGAGCTCTATTTCAATGGATCACATTAATTCGCTAATTTACCATACCCAGCGAGCTTCTCTCCAAAAATTGCGTCAAAGAATAGTTGATGCTTGACGAAATATTCCAAGAGACATTTTTCAGAAAGTTACGGGGAGGAATTTTAAAATCGACTTTATTTCTGTTAGAACAAAATGGAAATAATTTTCAGAACTTAATAAAATAGTTAAAAAAAACGTAAGAAACAAATAATTGCGTTACTGCAAAAAAATATAGCATTTTAGTACAATATTAGTGTTTTAATGTAGGCTTGGAATCCTTTTTCATCATTTACGTTTATTTTTTTATTTTTCCTACCAAATGTTGCAAAAGCCAGTTTTAAATAATTTTCTTATTTAACATATCGTACTTATATCTAATTAATTTTGGTATCGCTGGAAAATATTTTTGATAAGCTTTCTAGAGAGGTGGTGCAAGTTGGGTAATGCCATTTAAGATTTATAAGTGGGTGAAGGTGGTCCGCAAAAAACCTCATTTTTATTTCCCCGTGCTTTTTCAGACTTGGTATTTTTTGATATCTTTAGTGTAGAAAAATTGTCGCCCTGTATATGCCTTCTTTCAATTAACATCTATATACTTACTCAGTAGTAGATTTTTTTCTTGCTTTACAAAATAGAAGTAAAGGTTGTTTTCATTTTATGTCTTAAATAATAATAATGTAATTGTCAAGTGAATAAATGCACTTCAGTAGAGCGAAGCTGGTATTAAAGAGTCGAGAATTAATAAAAGCTGACAGCCGCAAATATCTTTTTTCATTTTTGAACATTCGTTTCGGTGACCATGTTGGTTTAAATTGAGGCCCGTTGCACCGTTGCCCGGTGTAACTTTTTTTGGGCTCAAACAGTGCTGACATTTCCATCTCTGGCTAGGCTGGGCCAGGTTAAGCGAGCGAGCAAAAAGTGCGCTTTTGTATATTGTATTTATTGTTTTATTAAAAAAAAAAATTATATTGAGGTTGATTAGTTTTTCGTTTTTTTTGCGAACGTTTATTTCGAAAAACAAAACAGTTTTACAGTTTTTGTCAAAGCAGCACTTTTGCATTTACATTGTGATATAGGTGTAGCCAGGGCCTATTTTCCAAGGAGTTGGGCCCTAGGCCCTAGCAAATTTTCGGGCCGCAATATGACTTCGGCTCCCACTTGATTTTTTTTTCGATTTCGAACTGAAAACATTATAATGTAGTTTTTTATTCAGATTTAATTTAAGTATAAATTTGCATTAATTTTAATAAAAAATAACAGATTTTAGAAAAACTAGAAAAGAAACACGATATAAGATTTTTAAAAAATTATTGAACCAAAGCATAAATTAGTAAAAATAGAATAATATTTAAAATAACAGAAATACACTGAGGTTAACGTTAACACTTTTCTTCGGAAAAAGTTTGGATACATAAGGGTAAACACAGCCAGATTTGGGACTATACACTAACTACTAATTTTTTCGCCGTTTACTTTAACTTTGTATTTTGTGCCGGTATATTTTTAATAAAATGTTTTTTTATCAGCCTACGTTTTGTCGAGTTGTTATTTTTGTTTAATAAAGATTAGTTTTGTTTTGGAATTCAGATTATAAAGATCGCGAAACAGTATCCTGATTTTTTTATCGAGGAAATGTATATTTTAAAAAATATTCTTATAATTATGTAGTTTTTTTATGTTGCACATTTGGGCCCCACTTGTCTTTGGGCTCTAGGCCATAGCATTCTTCTCAATTGCCACTTGCCATATTGATGAAATAAGTTGTTTTTTATCTGTGGTTTTTCCAAAATGATAAATTACTAAAAATATACAGAAAAAAGTCTTATCTTTTAGTACGAATTTTGGCGTAATCCACAACCAACTAAATTCAACGTAATAATTAAAGTCCCGGTTAGTAAGCTACTATGTTAAGGGCCACTACTTTGAACTTCGATTAGTCGCTGCTAAATTAATCAGTGTTTTGAATATCATACCACTATGATATTGAATGAGTCAATGTGCATGACATTAATAGATGTGTGGTATTCAGGACAATCGGGGTTCAAAGGACGGGCCATAATTCTAGTTGAAAAACTGAAAGGTCAGTAACGGCGACTTAAATGCCAGGTTAAAGTTTAATTTCTTACAGTGTTACAGATTATCCAAGCATTGAAAAGGTTTTTATGAGTAGCGTGTAAAATATACGTTAAAATGTTACTAAAACTGCAATACATATATGAACTTTAAAATTAAAGATAAACCTTCCTAATAGCTAAATTCCGTGTTTTACTAAGTTTTCTTTAAAATAACAACGCGTTTCATTATCAGTATTTTTACTGATCAAATGGAACTAAGAATTGATTGTCGTTATATGGAGTTAGCTAATTTTCATGGTTAATGGATTTAAATTCAGTATTACCATAATAAGAGCTAGGTGGGAATTTGTCATTATTACCTAGATGAAATACTAGGATTCAGGACGTCTCGACACTTAATCTACCGGGTCATACATTTAGACAGACCAGCAACCATTCAAAGCAGGCAATTCCCAAATATACTCCAAAAGTTAGGCGTACTGGACATTTTATTTCAGTACCTGCTTTTTTATTAGACCATCATCCCCCCAAGCCTACTAAGCTCATTATAATGTCATTCAATATTGCACTGTTCATCAAAAAGCATCGACTAATTAATACACTTACCCAAAAAAGTATTGCACCGTCCATCTGTAGGAGTCCTGGAATGTAGTAAAGATTTGATATTTTTGCACAGGGTAGTTTGAAGAGTTGTCGAGCGAATTATCACAAATAAATTTCATACTGCTGGTTTTGACATTTTGTGAGATAGGCAGACAGAAAGATAAAACTAAAATGAAAACATTCATTTCAAAAATGACAAGAACGGATCAATATTGTGATTAATACTTAGGGTTCCCATTAAGGCACTAGCGGGTCAATATATTCCAATTATGAGATTATTAATTGTGTCTCTGGTTAAATTGGTCCATCCTTCTTGAGCGGCAATTATGGGTTTCTTGAGGTTTCTAGGCAGGTTACTTCTTTGATTCATGGCTCTTTTAAGATAATCCCGAACGTGTGCTATTGAATTCATATGTGGGGATAATGAAGGCCAGTCTAAACGAGTAATATCACCCTTGCATTTTGCACTTGCAATCCTGTCTCGGTGAGGGCTTTATCATCAATTTGGATAAAATTGGGGCCGATTTGTTGTCTTGGTAAATAAATTATTGACCTTATAACATTTTCCACATAAAAATAAGCATTTATTGTTTGTTATACATGAATAAGCTCTGTAAGACCGTTGTACATAATGCATCCTCAAAAATTTTGGTACTTCCTTGATATGGAGCAACTGCAA
The DNA here is from genome assembly GCA_016904865.1 of Pissodes strobi. Classification (NCBI taxonomy): domain Eukaryota; kingdom Metazoa; phylum Arthropoda; class Insecta; order Coleoptera; family Curculionidae; genus Pissodes; species Pissodes strobi. The sequence goes on along the minus strand of MU188465.1, from coordinate 50,787 downwards.
GAACTGAATTTAGTTTTGGTGTTCTCGAGCCCATTGCAATCGCCTACGCTTGTGTGTCAGATCTAGTCGTGGAACGCCTAATGACCGGCTTCGTTGTAATCCAACATTTCTAGAGATTGTCCGGCTTGATATTAACGCATGATATGTATGCTGAAATTGAAATTGTAGCCCTCGGACTGATGCTAAGCGATTTTTCCTAGCATACTGGACAATATAGCGCTCTTGTCTAAAATTGGTTAATATAGCGGCTTTATCTAAAATTCGGCGACCGGATCTACGACGCGACGCGACGCCATCGCAACACTTTATTACCTACTAAGAACCAGCCATCTAGACATTGCAATTATTGTAGAGTCAAAGAGTGCGCCTATATCATATCGATGATTGCAAAGCGTTGCGCAACCTTAATGCAGGAACATGAACCAACAAAAACTAGCCAAAAGTAGCCCAAGCATGCTCAAAATAGAAAAACTAAGAAATGCTTACATTCACGAACTGCATTCAGGGGCGCAACTCACCGCCAAAAGTCTTGTTGCACTCCCATATATATCTGAATCGTAGAACGTAATAAAGATTAATATTTCTGTACAGGGCAGTTTGAAGAGTTGCCGAACAAAAAATCACCAATAAATAGTATACTACTGGTTTTAACATTTCTTTTTAATTAAAATAAAGTAAGACATGCAGGTAAAGGGATAAGAATCAATATTATGTTGTTGTTCTCCGGGTTGCCGACGAGACGCAAAGCTCTGCAGAGGTATGGTTAGGTGCGCACACCAGATGTGTGAGTATTCTAAGCACGGTCTTATTTGCGCTTTGTAGATCAAGAGCAGCTGCTGCTGTGTATAAAGTTTTTGTTGCGAAATAGCGCACCAAGCTTCTGCGAGGCTGATTTTGCGATGTTTGCGTAGTGGTCATGCCAGTACATATTGCTGTTTATTTATTTATTTATTTATTACAACTTTAGGATGCTACAGAACTATGTTCCAAAAGGCATCCGCTTTTTACAATAATTTTATATTGGGATGTTTTAATATCCTAAAAAGTTCATAATAACACATACATAAAATATAACATAATAATCTAGAATTAAACTAATCCTGCGTAAGAAATAGTTGTTTTAAATTTGACTTAAACGTTGTGATCGATGTAGAAAATATGTTTTTCTACAGCCGCGCGCAAAATACCTAATTACTAAATTCAAATGAAATCGCAAAATGCCGTGGACCCTTATTTTGCGCTCTAGCGCGAACATGGAAAAGAAAATTCTCACTTTTTTCGTCGAGTGTGCTATGAATGGTCATGGAAACCGAAGATAAATAAATGACAGCCGTGCGTTTCTTAAGGTACGCGTCCACTAATCGGCATCGGACGGACGGTACGCATCCTACGAATCGGATTTTATAATTATCTACATTGTTTCAATATGACTGCGTTCACCTATCGGCATCGAACCGACCGCACTTCGGCATTTCCGGACGGGATCCCGAAGACGAAATCAAAATCCGTTTCGTGCGGACACTGCCGATGCTGATACTGTTAATACTGACAAGAACACGCAGGTGTCACGGTATATTTCCCTTTCCAAACTTTATTGGAGAACTACGTTGGGGTTTGGAACCTTCAGCAACATGCACCAAAACAGAGTTTTATCCACAATACCGAAACAGAATATTTGCACTCGACGCGCGTTTCGATAACCATGTTAGCATCATCAGGAGATGATTAAAACAGTTTATTCTGTTTCGGTATTGTGGATAAAACTCTGTTTTGGTTTATTGGAGAAGATAGCAAGGATTTTTGTTAGTTAGTTTGTGACTTTCCTCCACATTGCTTTAACGTAATTATGGATGTAGCAACACTTATCACGATTGTGCACGAGTATAAGTTTACAATGTGGGGTATCTAGAATATTCGGACATTCTTCTCAGGGACAATATTTGCCGTTTCGTTTTCTTCTTCTTCTTACAACACGTCAATAATTATAAAAAAATCTTCATTCAGTAACGAAATAATGCTTTTGCTTCTTCAACAGCACTTAGCTAACTGCGGGAGAAATACCGATACCGACTCCAATAATCCGTGGTAGTAGACGCAGGACACAAAAAAAATCCGATTCGTCCGATTCGTACCGTCCGTCCGATGACGATTAGTGGACGCGTACCTTAACAGTTTGTTGCTGGCACTCCTGTTCTAAATATGTCCGAAGTCCGAATATAATGTCAAAACTGACAGTCATTTGCAAATTTCAGAATAAGTATAGAGAAAAATGTGCATTTAATTTTAAAAAATGCGGCTGTAGAAAAACTTATGTGTGTTTTTCGAGCGCAAAGTAAGATTGCCGTTTTCGAAAGAAGAGAAAAGTAACATTCTTTCTCAAGCGGCAATCCGTTACTTTGCGCCCTAAATACACAAATAACTATTATGTCGTTACAATATTTATTACTAATAAATTGCATTCTAATTAAAGGAGTATTGCGTCACAGATCCGTTCTTCGGAACGGTATGTTAACCAATTCATGATCTCTCAATACCCTGGCGGGAACATTAAAATTTAGAAAAGACAAGAGGAGCGGTGGATCCATTTGATTGTTAATAAGTTTAAATATTATGCATAAATCTGTTATATCTCGCCTCATGGCGAGGGGCAATATTTTAAATTCACGGGCAACACCGTTAGTAGTGCAATTATTTTTAAAAGCCAGCACCTTAAGAAATTTGTTTTGAATTATTTCTATTCTATTAATATGAACTTTATAAATAGAGTTCCATATCACTGAGGCAAATGATAGTTTGCTGTAAACAAATGCAAAGTAAAGTGAGAGAAGTGCTCTCGGATTTCTAAAATCGGCAATAATCATGTCAAAGTGAAAGCGGAATGACCACTTACTGTCCAGAAGGACACCAAAGTCCTTGACTTGATCTACCCTTCTTAAAATTTTAGCATTAATATTGTAGTTAGAGTTAATTAAATTAATAATTTTTGGAAAAACTAATCGAACATTTTTCCAAATTCAGAAATAGTCCATTGGTATGACAGTACTCTCGCAATCTATCCAGGTCGCCCTGCAGCCTGAGACAGTCCTCCGGGGCCCCTATTGTGCGATAGATCTTCAGATCATCAGCGTATAAACTAAAGTCACTATTCAGAAAACATTCACTTATATTGTTAATATAAATTATAAAAAATAATGGCCCCAGATGACTCCCCTGGGGGACACCTGAAGTCGCTCTAAAAGGCCTCGACTGGTACCCATTCCCAAGAACAACCTGCCCCCGATCACAAATATACGACCAAACCCATGCCAAAAGCACTCCACACACCCCAACATCAGCAAGTCTCTCCACTAATCGCTTATGGCTGACCTTGTCGAAAGCCTTGCCGAAGTCGGTGTAAATGACATCGACCTGACCCTGATTATCCATAGCTGAACAGATATATTGAGAATAGCATAACAGATTTGTCTCCAAAGACCTTCTAGGAAAGAAACCATGCTGGTGTTCAATAATAGTGTTTTTTTACCGTGGAAAAAATATTTTCATATACAATTTTCTCAAGCATTTTAGCGAATATACTAATTTTACTAATCGGTCTATAGTTAGCTACATGGCTTCTATCGCCGCTCTTAAATATCGGTGTAACGTGAGATGTTTTCCATTTTATAAGAAAGCAGCCCTTGCTTAGAGACATATAAATAATATTAAGTGGTTTAGCCAAATTATACATGCAATTTTTTATAAACAAAGGCGGTATCCCATCGGGTCCTGCGCTTTTATTAGAATCTAAATTATTTATTAATTCGATAACTTTACTTTCAGTTACTAAAGTTTCGACAAACATACCAGCACTCGCGAGACTTGGCGTCACTCCAGTTACGTAAAGACTCTTAAAAAATGTTGCGAACAAATCACATGCATCCTGTCCGTTATTAACAATTGAGCCTGCGTATTGTAGAACCCTAGGGACTGCAACTCTCGTTTTTTTTTTGTTAGATACGTAATTCCAAAACTTTTTGCTATCTTTATAAATTTGTAACTCCATATTTCTAATATACGAGAAATAATCGATCTTTATTAATTGCATGGATTTCCGCCTCAGGTGGGAAAACCTGTGGTAATATGCTTGATCACCATATTTTTTATATTTTTTGTGGCATTTATTTTTCTCCGCAATTATCCTGATAGTTTCTGATCTAAAGTAAATCGGATATTTGCCTCTAACCCTAAAAGATGGGACATGTGCCTCGATAAGTTTATTTATTTGAGTATAAAATAAATTGACTATAGTGTCCAACGGTTTGTCAAGAAATAGGTTATCCCACCCTATGTCGGTCAAGCCATTATTTATAAGATCGTAATTAGCTTTTTTAAAGTTAAGAATGTAACGGCTCAGGTGGGTAAGCGGCCTTACTGTGGAAATTTTAAATGAAAATTCTAAAGATGGATGATGCAGGTCCTCATTCACCAGGCAGTTGTCGGAGCGAACAAATTTACAAATATAATTTTAATTGCATAAAACTAAATCCAATATTTTACCATTGTTATTCAATATATTGTTAAACTGCATAAGTTCAAAATTAGAGAATACGTAATACGTCGACCGTCGAAGAGGACCTTTCATCCACATGTGTTGGACGCAAGAAACTTTCATTATTTATAGAAATCCAATTTAAATTTGATAAATTAAAGTCCCCCACGATGGTCACCACCTTTTCTGAAAAAATGTGTTCAAGCGTGAGCAATTTATTAACAAATGCGGTAAAAGCATACTCGTCACCTGGCGGAATGTATACGCACCACATATATACCTTCTCGTCATTGTTGTTTTTTCAGTGAAATCCAAACGCCCTCAGCATCCGACTCCAGCTCACAACCCTCCTGGCTTGTAATTCACACTTTACAGCAATGAGCACGCCGCGCTGCCCCCATCCCTCTTAGAGGACGCTGTCATTTCCCGGTCACGCCGGAAGACATCATACTCATGACTAAATAGTTCAGAAGAGAAAACACCGCTCTTCAACCACGTTTCCGTCACACAGACAATGTCAACATTTGTAGAAACGATATTATGGAAGAAATTAACTGTTTTTGATCTCAAACCTCGAACGTTTTGATAAAAAACCTGTAGATGTTCAGCCATTGTAAGAGAAATTACGTTGTTAGATGTACGAAAGTTTTAAATCCATTTTTAGATTTTCTGTATGGCGTCCCTGCTTTTGATTAAAATCACCCAAGAGGCTTCGTTCTTTCGAACGTATATGGAGCCATTCTTTGTCCAAAAGAATATAGTTTTTATTCTTTGCTGCTATCCTGACCTCTTTATTGAGCATTTTGTTGGCCATAATATACAGATTATCACATAAACCTGCTATCTTCATTTTAGGTGATCCATTTTCATTTTGAAGGCGTTTACTTTTTGCAGCTGCAAGAATGTTTTCTTTTTCTTTTAGAGAGGAAAAACGTACTATTGTATTCTTGATTTTATTTTTGGAGTTTTTATGTAATTGGACCCTGTGGACATACTCTACTTTCTCGGGAACAATTTTATAATTAATATATTCTCCCACCTTTTCCAGTACTGTTGAAAGGTTTTCATTTTCCTTTTCAGGGATTCCTTGTATTTCTAAATTTTGTGATCTAGACATCTGTTCATCATTTTTTCTAGCTTCCAACTAACTTACATTGTTGGCAAGTTTGGTATTTTCAACAATCAATTTGTCTGTTTTCTTGATATATTCATCAAATCTTGACAGTTTTTCTTCAAAATCTCTAATCTTGCCACTACAGAAATTCACAGATTCCATGAGGGCAGTCTGTTGTTCCCGTATTTGTCTTAATTCATCCTTTAGATCCTGCGCCGCGCCCAGGACGTCATCGCAGCTTCCACATGCGGAAGCGGTAGTTTGAATTGGTACCACCGGCATAGCTGTGGGTCCGCCAAACGATTGTCGAGATCTACTGGCTCCGAGCGACGTTCGGCATTTGACGCATTTCCAGAATACACCTTCCATCCGTATCGCATCAAGTTGTATACCTACAATGTTCGCACACTGACCGTGACAAAAATGAGCACAAAAACCACACTGAATGCCAATTTTTTTGCGACTCATTGGTTTGTTGCAGTGTTTACATAGTTTTTCAGGCATTATGAACTGATTTTAATAAAAATGGCAAAAACCACTACGATTTTCCAAGCCACGGAATTTTCATACGCAAGTAGGTGTAATTTTTACTAATTAATTCCAAGTATAACCCAATAAAAATAGTACTCAAACTGGAGCAAACAAACGACGTGGTAGATATATCGCATTCACGAACAACATTTATTGTCTGTTGACCGAGACACCCAGTAGTCCGACTGACGAGGAGGAAGGAATGGTCGATCTTGCATAATGATGTCAGGGTACGACCTATTGGCTTCCTTGGTAAAAGTAGCTGTTGGTTTTTACTGCACTGAACTGGACCAAATTTTTGTCGCTCCAAGTTCGAACTTTCTCCAGATCTTGATTAATTGTTGTAATCTACTCCTGTGTGCGGTGATAAGTCTCAGTCACTGATGAAGGTTTTTCTGACCTAAATTGGGAGACAATGGTACTGTCATCAGCAAAACTGTAAACAGGATTATTGGTTTCGGTTAGCAGGTCATTAATATAGATGAGGAACCGAGTTGGTGAAAGTATTGCTCTCTGAGGTATGCCTGCATTAATGGTGAATGTATCTGAGATGTGTCCATCAACTGCAACGTGCAGAGATTCTTAAAGAAACTGGCAACGCTGGCGGTCCGAAGGACGGCAGTTTGTTGAGCAATCCGTCATGACAAACTCTGTCGAATGCCTTCGATATATCCAACGCAATCGCTCGAGATTCTCCATAGTACTCAATGTGACCTAGTGTTGCCACCAGTTAACATAACTTAACTTCGATTTAAATCACTAACCCGTCGATACATTCTAATTATGAGGTTATTATTATTAATTGTGTATGGGGTTAAATTGGTCCATTCTTCTTGAGCGGTAATTATAAGCTCCTGAGGGTTTCTAGACGCGTTACTTCTTTGATTTATTGTTCTCTTAAGATACTCCCAACGTTAAATCTAGTTGTAGATCTCATATTGGTTGCTTTTGTCGTAATCCAGGTGCATTTAAACACAATAGCAAAATAGTAACATATCGAGATTGTTATTTTATTTTATATAGACATATCTGTCAATTTATGTCAGTTGCAGAGAGAAATTAATAACTAAAGTTATTAATTTCTCTCTGGTCAGTTGTATCGTATCAAGTGGCAAAAATGCCCGGAGTTGAAATTTCTACTTTTGATTGAGCCAAACTGCCGATCATGTTGCCTCCCGTCCCGTCGCGTCGGCGTCGGTTCAAATAAATCATATAAATTACCGAGTTTTATACAATGGCAAGTTTCAGTTAAATTTTTACAAACATTTGAAGAAGTTTATTCTCGGATCTAGGCCCAGTGGCAAGTGGGGCCCAAAATGTGCAACATCAACAAAAAAATCAGCGTAATTTTTGAGAAATTCAGAGTACTCTTTCGCCACCTTTATAATTTGAATTCTAAAACAAAGCTAGTCTGTATTTTATATAATTTTTTTCATGTATCAAAAGGTGGTGTCGAGGATAAGACCAGTATTAATTACTTTTAGGAATTCATATTGAGAGACGAAAATTAATAGCTAGTGTATAGAGCGAAAAATATGCCTTGGTGATAACGTTTAAATATAGTTGATTATGCCAGAATCCGTTGTGTAAATTATACAGATTGATTTATTATTGATATTTTTTGAGCTAAAATGCAATTATTTAATTTTTAAATAAAAAAAATTATTGTTAGTTTAATGAATTGCATTGGCGTTTGTATTTTGGACATGGGCAAATGACTATTGATGTGTAAAATTAATCTAGAAGTAAAGCGACATGTGAATTTTATCAAACAGGAAAAATAAATGCTTAACATTTATACGTTTATAGGATGTGTCATGTAAAAAAGGTATGCTTTGTTTTTCGTTATATGAACACGTTACAATCCTTATAATCACAATAGTATTGTATGTCTCTTTTAGATATGTTAAATATTGACTAGTTTGGGACCAATTATAAAGCAAATTAAAGTAACTGCTACGCGTGCGTTAAATAAAAGTGTTATTCGTTTACTCATCAAGTAATTCATGAATCATTGAGTTGAAACCAAATTTAGGTTTTCATAAAATGCTTTTTTTTACTGTTAAATATAACTGTGTAGTACTCGAACCGCCACTTCCTGATTTTAAGTAATACTAGATTAGTAAGATTCTACTGTATACATTAAGAAAATAGCGCTTTAATGTTTAGCCTTATTTAACTTTTATGTGTTCGAGCCTTGCTAACGAAGATGCCATTGTCATGTCCTGTCTTGATTTTATGTACATGTTTCACAGTTACCTAAGTTGATAATACTGATGATTTACGTCAATCTGGCCTTAGAAATGTATATATTTGACTCGAAGAAAACTGGATTATATCCTCCCAAAAAAGGAATTATGGGAAGACTATATCGGAATCGATACGATGATTACTTTTTGCGACCTCGAGATCAATTAATTAATTAATTTATCCTAATTGAGGAGAACATTCAAAGCTATACGCCCACACTTCTGATATATCAGACATATGCATGTTTTTTTCACCTTTAGTTCCTCGCTTAACCATTATCATTCAAGTTGACAAATAGACAAAAATTAAACATTAAATGCCAGTTGGTTATTTAATAATTAAGGTTTAATTTACTATCTATATATGAACCGAAATACTAATGGTTAAGTTCTTACTGTAATTTCACTGCATTTACATAGAAATCAAAAATTCTGACCGGATATTGCTCGGGTCTTTCAGAATAATCTTTTTTGTCTAATAAAAGCATTAAAGATAAGTCGAGGACAATATTAACATTTTTATTAGGAACTTAAAGGGACTAATAAAAATACTTCTTGGATATTTCTATTTTCAAAAAGGTGCTAGTTTTAAGACGTCCAGTATTCAACAATAAATCAGACAGCCCAAAGGTTTTTCTAGCTACTATAAAAATGCTTTCCTGAGCTACGAGAAAATCATTATTCATTGTGAAATATTTTTAATAAATTTTTGTAAAATTAAAACAACAAAAGATATACTTGCCATTGTAATTATTATTTGCTATCTTCAAGTTTGGTATGGTGCCCGCAAGAACTAAACATATCTGGGCCAATTTTCTGACTAAGTGCTTGAACTTTTTTACTAATTTGATAAATATTCATCTCATACAAGGTAACAGATTTAGGAAGACGTTCATATTTTGAGGTTACTATTCATAGAGAGCCTTGGGCCGCATCTCTAGAAAATTTAAAGTAATTTCAAATTGCGTCGGTTTAGGGGGTAATAGACGCAAGGGTCTGCTTAAAATTGTCGTTTTATTTCATTGTTGTCATTACAAAAACATTATTCATTTGTTGCATGTTTTTACTTATATGACTATCTTTCTCTAATTAATATGGCAAACTCTCACTCAAAGTCAAATAATCTCATTAACACTATATTACTGTCTCAAAATTATAAACATGTTCCATCAATACTAATGACCTAGTGATATATTGTTTGCTATTTCACACAAAAAAAAACCATATTTTTTGCATATAGAAATGTTTATTTTAATTAGGTAATTTGAAACATAAATATTGTGAAATATTATAATTGTTGTTGGAAATATATTATCATCCCGATTTGCATACCGTTTGGCATTAGCCTCTAAACGGGAAAATTCACTTAATCTCATATATGTTAAGCATCAGAGGGATTAAGCTCTGCTGGAACCCTTTCCGTGCTATGGGATCCTTTGAGATGACACTTCTGATGTTTCCGATCTTGGGGTGTTTCCGATGAACATCCGAACAGTTGTCGCGGTCTAAGGCAGGCAGGTTTTTAGGCACAACTTTAGTTGATAAAATTGTTACTGGCGCTGTTTCGGCGTGATTCAACTGCCACTGTCTCTTCATTCTGACATCCAACTCGCGGTACTTGGAAACTTTCTCGGCGTTTTTTCCGAACAGATTTTTAGTATTGGATACTGATCCAGAAAAGCTGCAGCCTGGCAGGATTTGTTTACGAGGGTGATATCTGATCTATTATGTGTCACCGTCTGATCAGTTAAAATTTTACGATCCCAGTAGAGTCGAAAGTCACCGTTTTCCAGAACTATTTGAGGTTCATATTTGTAATAAGGAACCCGATCCTGGGTGAGAAGTCTCAGAATTATCATGCTTATCCTTATATTCCGTCGCATAAAAAGCGGACAGCCTACAGTAACGTGTTGTATGGCCTCCATACATGCACCCATATCTGCACTTATCGCTATATGTTTGGGAATCTTTGACGATGTGTTTCAGGTAGTTTTTGTCGGAAACACCTGATCTTGATTTGCCATCAAAAATCCTTCCGTTTCTGGCAACAATCTGGTCATTTTGCGCCTTGGTTAGCAAGGTTCTTAATTTGCCTCTCTTGGATATTCGTTTTAATCCACAACACAATGCCAAAAGAAGCAACGAGTACGCGTAACTGTCGATTGCTCTAACAGGGTTATTGTTGCTGTTCATTTGCGTTTTAACAGTAGTTTGATTCTACTTTCGAATTCAGACGTTACTTCCTTTTTCATCACCTGATGATTAATCTTTAGTGATTGCTATCTTAATAATGCGGCACTTATCAATCCAATTGCATCTGAATCCCTTTTGAGAAATCTTCCACAGTGTAACATTTGATCCAGCTGTTTATTCGTGGTTCCCATTAGCTCTATATCATCCATATAAAGTGATTCAGTTTTAGCTTCGTCTCATCATTTCCTTTCATATTAAATCCGTATTTGGTGGAGTTCAGCATGCTAGACAGAGCAAGACAAAACCCAGCGGTCTCAAGGAAACACCTTGAAAGATTCCTCTTTTGATGTTGTTAATGTCGTCCTTCGAAGTGATTTCTGCAGCCTTAATTTGCAATTCTGTACGCCAGGTTTGCATTGCATTCCTAAGAAAACCAATTATGGTTGGGCTTATTTTATATATGTTCAGAATTTTCAGCAACCAGTCATGTGGCACTGAGGAAGGTCTTTTTGTAGTGGATATAGCCTACAAATAAATTTCTGTTCTTCTTGTCTGCTGGGTTGCATATAACGGCATGCTTCGTACATCCCTTCTGCTCCGGTAGGTTTCCGTACCGGATGCAGTGTGTATAAATTCATTACCCAATGCAGGAACTTAAAACCTTGTGTGAGCAGGCATGTAATCGACCGATACTTGGATGCATCAGCCTTATTATTGGGGTCTTTAGGCAGTAGGTAAGGTATAATCTGCGTCAACAATCTAGGCATATTTGATGGATTTGGCCAAAATCTTATTAACGAGATGAGTTAATTTTTCCTGGGTACTGCAAAATCTTTTTATCCCAGTAATTTTGCACTCCGTCTGGTCCAGGCTCTTTTCAGTTGTGGTGTAGTTATGCCTGTAGAAATTGGTCATCATTTGGAGCGGATGATACAGCTGCTTCCAATATATTCACGGCGGCTTGATTGTCGTTGAGTTCGTTCGCGACCTCAGTTCTAACGAAGTCTTGCCAATCTTTTGACATTAAATCTTTTCGAAGAATTGCCCGATGCTGCTCGTCGCAGCAGCATGCTGCGTAATCTTCAACTGCGGAAGCGCCCCGGTAAATAGTTCATGTAATTTTTGACGGGAGTCCGCCATTTCTATCTAGATTAATCTCCTTAAAAAATGTAGGCAAATTAAACTCATTCATATCTGAGGTCCACTTCATGAGTTTTCTAGGTAGCTCGCTTGGGCGGGCGTCGACTCAGTATTTGGTGCAACACTTTCAGCAGGGTAGGTTTCGTTGGATACCCTGTTCTAATTTTACTTTTGTGGGCCAATCTCATTGTTTTTAGAGGGCTGTTGCGAGATGAGAAGCTCAAAATCTATCTTCGTTTCGTGTCCAATCCTCTGTCTGTAGAAATTTATCATCATTTGAGGTGGATGATACACCTGCTTCCAATATGTTCACGGTGTTATGATTGTCGTTGAGTTCTTTCTCAACCTCAGTTCTACTGAAGTCTTGCCGATCTTTTGGCACTAAATTGATTCGAAGAATGACCCTATACTGATCGAACTCTCGCTGCTGCGTAATCGTCAACTGCGGAAAATCTCCGGTAAATATTTCATGTAATTTTTGGCGATAGCCCACAATTTTCTCTACCTAGATGTCCACTTCATTCGTTTTCTAGGTAACTTCGCTTAAGTGAACGCCGACCCATTGAGTTTTTTTAGAAGACATATATGAAGAAAGTGAAAGTATACAAGCAATATTCGGCGGAGCACCTTCAGCAGGAGTTTCGTTGGAGACTTTACTCTGATTTTGCTTCTGCCTGCTAATCTCATTGTTGCGCGATTAGAAGCTGAAAATGTCCCGTTTTCGGATACTCTACACGATGTTTTTGCGTTATTCTTTGGAAATTGTAGTATCTTTGTCCATAGTCTTTACAATAGGGCTTCTGGTCCTTCGTCTCTTTTTAAAAATATGGAAGCTCACTTTCAAGGTCTTCACGTGAGCCAAGATCTCAAGGCTCGTTCGGCATGTGCCGGTGTCCTTATCCTATAGTTGTAATAGTTCGCATATATTTTCATGTGTTCTATATAAAGGAGCTCTTCCTTCCTAAGGTCTTTATAGGATTCTTTGTTTTCATACAACTACGGACTAACAGCTCGAAATTAGCGGCTCTCATCTCGCGCAATATCCGATTTGTTGAAGGTGGATTATTATTATTATTATTTTATTATTATTTAAAAAGTATATATACATTCCAATATCTAGGTTAATATACCTATAGTTATGACTACAACAATTTAAGTACTACTTATAAAGAATTTTACAGTATATCCTCTACATCTATTAGATATAAAGTAATATCAAACTGAACTGACTATATTTTTTCATAGTTCATAAAGTCCCTGCCGATTAGAAACGATACACTAGTCTTTTTACTATATGTGTCTTTTTTAGGATTACCAATGATCACTTAAAGTGTTCTTTACATATTATATAACTTTCTCTTTCTTAACGTCTTGTCCCGTTATATATACAATAATCAATGACTTTCAGAACGAAGTTATCTTCCAGTCGAGTTCAGAAGAAGATGAATCAAACATGAGCTTCAAGGATAACATTAACCACTACGATAGTCGATTTTTAAAAACGATTCGAACATTGTTAACTCAAATTAACGACTTAAATAGAGATACTAGCGAACACGATAGGCTTTTTAATTTATTGTATAGGTAAGTAAAATAATAGTATAAGACTTCTTTCTTTGTGCATTTGTTGTAACTTTTTCCATTTTGGGTGATTATTCACATTTTTCCGGAACTGCATTTTTCGTCGGTAAATCATTCATTGATTTCTAATAATTTTATCTGCATTCCTTCTACTGCATTTTGAAAATATTGAAATTTAGTAACGTAAAAGAAAACATTTGTTTTAAGTACTGACAATATTTGATCATCTGACGGAAAAAGATCGTTCAAGCTTGAAACTCGGCTAGGTACATCTGATTCACTTTCTATATGCACTTATGTAACTATTACGGAACAACTCTCAAGAAATAAATTGCAATCCAGATTATGGTCGTGCGTTGTTTCGGAGATTTAGGGGATATTTTTTTAAGAGAAAACGTAGCTCAGGTTTGGTTCACGTTTGGATATAATTTTTTTGCGTATGACGAACCTTAGAAAAATCGAGCGATGGGAACGCATATAGCAATTTTTTGGATACACCACCACAATAATTAAGGATAGTGCGCTATCATCGATTGAAAGAAGCAAAAATGAAATCCGTATCAGCAGATCAACAGATAAACATGTTTATTTTTTTATTTAAAGGATTTTTTATTAATAAGCTTTTTTTGGGTCAAAGGGGTTACTCCGTTTTAATTCATTTTCAGAAATTAAAACAAACATACCCTAATGAATATATTACGAAGGTTTCCACCAATCTCTATTAAACTAAGATTAAATCCGACTACTTGGAGACATTGGGGAGGCTTTAGTCTAAAATTTGATTTAAGGTGACGATGGAAAAACTTTTATTCAACCATTTATGCGTAAAACAGTTAAGAGTTAGTGAATATTTCCCTCCGGAGATATATCAATCTTAGTGACAGTAAATCATTCTAAAAATCTTATAGATTTATAAAGTTGAACATTCTGTAGGCAATTTATAATACCGTAGTACGTACGTTTGTCTGTACACTTCTCTCGCTCAAATTATGTTGCAAGTAGAATTCGTGTACCTGCTTAAAAGTACTACAAGTAATTAAGATAAGAATACACCGAGACTAGAGCTAATTCAATTTTGCTAAGATTGTGAGTATAGGACCACTTATCTCTCACTTGTTGTCAGCTTTAAATCTTGAGACGTGATTAGAGAAACAGTGGTTTACAGTAACAAACACCTACTTTAAACTGTCTCCCGAAGTAAACCATGAAAAATAGTTGAAAATCAGATAGACTACATATTGATAAGCAAACGCTTCAGAAATGCACAATGCAAAATTATATTAAAAAGGTAACATCATGTGACCAGCGACGCTGACGTTAAGACTAAATTAAAAAAAAAAAATAAACAAAGTGACTGAGAGAAAACGCACTTGGAATGATTTTATGCCGAAAAATCAAGGAGTCATAGAGTTTACTATTGCATTACGGTAGTTTACGGAGGTGTAGTGCTTTCTCGGAATTTTGAGTACGTCTTATAGGCTGGCGTCTGCGCAGATTGTAACATGGCATCTCCGTTGGTTCCGTTTTTGTTGTTTAGATGATGTTCTGGTTGGTTTGTTGAGTGGGGAGGGTAATGCTCTTAAATCTTTAGAAAATATTTCAAAATTTTTGGGATGTTGGAAAGTGTCTTTCGCTTATTGAGCAGTTATTTTCGATTTCTAGGGCTTCTCTGATTATGCGAGTTTTGTAGTGGTCCATTGTGGCCATTTGTCTGGAATTGTTGAAATCGATGGAATATCTTATTCGTGGGATTGATTGTTGGGAGTACACCAGTGTAGTGTGTTGTAAGGCTGTTCTTGTACTCCTGAATTCTAGTCGAAATTAGTCTATTTGTCTTAGGTAAGATTTTTGGCTCCTCACAAGATATGCGGTGCAGTCCTTGATTTTATGACTTTACTTTGTTCTGTGGGTGTTCGAGCAGCTGGACTAATATTTCTTGTCGCGTGAAAATTGATGTGATATGATGCTTTCTTAGGATTTTGCTGGCTTTGTATGTGACTCCCTTTCAAA